>JAMLFY010000015.1:9381532-9537868 GCA_030441495.1 Dalbergia oliveri | reverse complement strand
ATGGCTGTTTGTAAGAGGTTTGGGTATCTTGATTTATTTATTGCAATTACCTACAATCCTCAATGGCTAGAAATAGGAAGATTTGTTAGTGAAAGGAATATTAGAGCAGAAGAGGCCTGATATTGCATGCAAAGTCTTCCAAATGAAGTTAGATCAAATATTAATTGACTTCAAAAAGGATGTGTCTTTGGGAAAGTTATAGCAGGTATTACTATTGTCCATTATTTGTAAGTGATTTTAATTTTTTTAAAACATTATATCTATCAATATATTTTAGACTTTTAAATGCACGTTGAATTTTTGTTATGTTCAAGTATCTATACAATTGAATTTCAAAAGAGAGGGTTGCCTCATGCGCATATTCTATTATGGTTACACCCGATGATAAGCTACATACACTGATTTTATTGATCGTGTGATATCTGAGCTACTGGACAAGGGAAATATCCTCGACTATTTGAGGCTTTACTAAATTAATGATGCACGATCCTTGTGGCATGGTTGATCCAAAATCACCATGTATGAATGATGGAAAATGCTCAAAATTTTTTCCAAAGAAGTTTGCAGAAAGCACAACATTTGATGAAGACGGTTATCCTATATACAAAAAAAGAGATAAAAAAATAACCACTAAGAAGACATATTGATTTGGACAATAGATTTGTTGTTCCTTATAATCTAAAACTATTGATGAAGTACCAAGCTCATATCAATATTGAATATTGTAACAAGTCAAATTCGATCAAGTATCTTTTCAAGTATGTTAATAAAGGCCCAAATAGAGTTACCATTGCAATTACACAACCAACAGGTAATCCTATTAATGGAGGCGTGCTAGATGAGATAAAAAAAACTACTATGATTGTCGCTATCTTTCTACATGTGAAGCTGTTTGGAGAATTCTCGCATTTGACATACATCATATGTGGCCTCCTATTCAAAGATTAAGCTTTCATCTTCCAAATCAGCAATTCGTTGTTTTTAGAGACAATGATCGAATTGATGATGTTGTTCAAAAGAATAAGGAAAAAAAGACAATGTTTAAAGCTTGGATGGTTGAACATTTCTTACCTAGAAGGAAGAGATTTAACTTATGCTGAGTTTCCAAGCCGTTTCGTCTACAACAAAGCAAAGCAAAATGGTTTCCTAGGAAGCAGGGACATTCAATAGGTAGGCTTCAATACATACCTCATGGAACTGGTGAGTTGTACTACTTTAGGTTGCTATTAACTGTTCAAAGAGGATGTAGAGTTACCAAAGTTTAAGGAAAGTAGGACATTTAGTACACTAATCTTTTGAAGAAACATGTCACGCATTAAGGTTATTAGCGGATGACAATGAATTTATTGAAAGTATAATAATTCTTTTACTATTTTTATTGGTTATTTTTCACTTTCAATTTTTTTTAAATTTCAGTTCTTTATTATTAATATTATATTTATGGTCCTCACAGTATTTGGTCGTTTCTCATACATTTCTTGAACAATGAATTTATTGAAGTTATAAAAGAAGCTGGAGAGTTAGCGTTGGAAATCAACTAAGGAAGCTCTTATTACATTATTAGTAACAAACACAATGAGCAAACCACAATTTGTATGGGAGCATATCGGAGAAGAATATTAAGGAATCAAGGTATGCTTTAAATTATCATTTAATTTTTTTGAGATTTTAATATTAAATTTCCAAATTTTAAAGACAAATATTACATTTTTTAATAATAAGTTGAGAGTTTGATATTGTCATTAAAAAAAAACCTTTTGCTTTTCATAGATCTTTCTATCCCAAGTTCAGAGTTGAAGAATTTATGTTTGATTGAAGTTGAAAAGTTACTTAACTCAAATGGAAGGTCTTTGAAAGATTTCCGTTCATGCCATACTTAGATGATTCTCCACTCAATCAATTCCAAAATCATCTGTTAGTTGAAGAGCTAAACTATGATAGAGAGCAATTGTCTGTTGATCTTGAAGGCTACTTATGTTCAATGAACGAAGATTAAATGGTAATTTATGATAGTATAATGGACTCGAATAATCATGGGAAAAGAGGTTTTTATTTTGTATATGGTTATGGAGGAACCGGAAAACATTCATTTGGAAAACATTATCGGCTGCGTTAGATCTAATGGCAAAATTGTTTTGAATGTTGCATCTATTGGGATTGCTTCATTGCTTTTACATGGTGGAAGGACAGCTCATTCTAGATTTTCAATTCCATTAACACTTATTGAGTTGTCAACGTGTACTATCAAGCAAGGAAGTCCTAAAGCAAAATTGCTTCAACAAGCAAGTCTTATTATATGGGATGAAGCATACATGGTAAATGGATTTGGTTTTGAAGCATTGGATCGTATAATGAGAGATATATTGAGGTTCACAAATAACAAGTCTAAAGATGAACAATTTGGTGGAAAAACCATTGTCATTGGAGGAGACTTCCGTCAATACTTCCAGTTATTTCAAGAGTTTCAAGAGAAGAAATAGTAAATGCCACCATAAACTCATCAAATTTGTGGCCGCATTGCAAGGTTCTTAATCTGACAAAAAAATGAGGTTACTAGCAACAAGTTCTTCCTCTGTAGATCCAAAATTGAGATTTTTTGCTGATGGATTGTTCAAATTGGAGATGGAAAGCTAGGAACTAACCATGATGGAATAACAGAAGTTGAAATTCCAACAGAATTCTTAATTTTAGAATCACCTTCACCTCTAAGGAGTATTGTAGATTTCACTTATCCAAATTTATTGGATAATTTGAAAAATTATGTCTTTTTTAGGATAGAGCATTATAGCGCCTACTCTTGAAATAGTTAAAATGGTTAATGAATTTGTGCTTTCTCAAATTCCTGGTGAGGAAAAGGAGTAATTTGAGCTCTGATTCATATTGCATAGCTGATAAAGATCGGCATTGAAGGTGATTGGATAACTTGAGTTTTTAAATGAAATAAAGTGTTCTGGCATTCCAAATCATACATTAGTTTTGAAAAAGGGAGTCCTAATTATGATGCTAAGGAACATTGATCAATCTTCAGATTATGTAATGGAACAAGGTTTATTGTTGAAGAATTGAGAAACAATGTCATTGGAGCAATTGTTGTAACTGGCAATAAAATTGGAGAAAGGTTTACATACCTCGGATGAATTTAATACCTTCTAATCAGGCACGCCTCTCAAGTTTCAAAGAAGACAATTTCTGTTTTCTTTATTTGCGATGACCATTGATAAAAGTCAACGTTAATCTTTGTCATTTGTTGGGTTGTGTTTACCAAACCTCTTCACTCATGGACTAATTTACATGGCTATCTTTAGGGTAAAATCGAGTGGTTTGAAAATATTAATATTGGATGATAAAGGGAAACCTTGCAACATAACAAAAAATGTTGTTTATCCAAGTGTTTCAAAAAATTTGAATTTCAGGTTTGGATTTACATTTTATATTATTTATTTATTTTATTAAACAAAATATTCAATGCATTTGTGATGAAGTCTTTATATATTATTTTACTAATATTTTTTTTATTATATTATGTTGTGTGGCATATGAAAATCAAAAAAAAAAAATTCCTCGGTAATTAATACTTTGTATTGATTTACTTTTTTTTTTTGCAATGATCATGTGGAGTATTTACTTTTAATTGTTATATTGTTGTTATTTATCTACTTTTATTGTTTATTAATTTACAAAAAAAATGCATTCAAATAATTTGTTATGTACTCAATTTTAAACCTTTTTCTAAATATTGCAAGGATTAAAAAAACACTAGTAATTTTATAAAATACACTTAAATTTTTATATGATTGAAATTTTTCAATTATTTTCTTAGTTCACGTGAACATTTAAAATTCGATAGTAGTTTAAGAATGGAAATACTATTGAGTTCAAATTATATTTGTAATGTATGTGAACCTTCCATTTTAAGAATTGTTGTAACTTCCATGTAAAGTGTGATAGAAATTCTTGAAAAATAACAAAGATAAAGTAACGTCTGATTTTTAAACTATTAGAAATTAAAAATTAAATTAGAGTAAACAATTTTTTTTTGTCCTGACATTTTTATTTTGGTCCTAATAAATTTTTTTATGTCAATTTAGTTGTGACATTTTCAATTTGGTATAAATTTAGTCCTAATATGATTTTTAACATCAATTTAGTTGTTCATTTAAAGTTAAAATCCAACAAAATAACTAAATTAATATCAAAATTAAAAATGTTAAGACTAAATTGATCTTAAAAATTTTATTAGGATAAAATTTAATAACAAATTGAAATATTAGGACTAAAGAGGTTGTTTACTCATTAAATAACTACATAACTTCATCCCTAATAGTAGGGTCTATGATAATTAAATAGTTAAACTGGTTCAAAGTATTTGTCAAAAAAATTAAAGGAAATAATGAGCACTAAAAATTCCTATAAGCATTAAAATAGCACGGAGTCGTACCCTGATCCTAGTGACCAAACCAAACCCATCTAAACTTTTATTAATCAAAAAAATGGAAGTGAACTAAAACTCTATTTAATTTTTACCTGTACTATCATGAATTTGAATTTTAAACTTTCACTTCAAAGAGTTTTAGCTACTACTTTAGGTTTGAAATTGTATAATAAGAATTCCTAAAACCAAAATTCATATAATAATATAATTTATAATTTTTTTATAGATAGATAAGCACTCACCAAAAAATCCCAAAACTCATATAATAATAATATATATTTTTGGAAGTTAACCAAAACTAATTTCCAAAATTAAATTGTCAATTTACTTTAAAAAAACAAAAATGAAAATTTCGGCTGATTGCTTTCTTTGTTGATATCTTATGGTAGAAATTACGTTGAACGACGACATTGGGGGTTCCACCGTTCACGAGCATGATGCTAAATGTTTCCCCATGGATCAAGTATTGACAAAGTTTCCAATTTTCCATCCCCACTTGCGCTTGTAAATTCCAAATTCCCCACTTTGTTGCATCGCAATTTAATACACCTGCCATGTGCCTTTTGTAATTTCATATGTCAGCATCATGGACCACTTTTATGCTTATGGTTTGAAGGGACTAGGAGCATGGAACAGTACGCTTTGGAGCAAAGGAAGAGATTTTGTGGTGGCAGGGTCTGCACCGACGAAAATGGCATCGACACGGACACGAAATAATACCATATGAATATCGGGAATATACTAAAATTAAAATATTATAGGATATGAATATAGTATAGATATAATTAAAAATTTTAAAAAATATATATTATTCAAAATATTATATATATAAGTTTTATTTATATTTCATATTCCTTAAAAATTTAAAAAATTATGTATTATTTTCTTTTTATAATTTTGTTTATATTATATTTTTCAATTTTTAAATAAAAATAAATAAATTTTAAATTAAATATATATAAACATATGTTATTGATATATTATATAAGATCTAATATAAATATAATAAAACATAGACACAGTAAATAGTGTGTTTCACCATCTTGCAATTATCTTCTGAGGCCTTTAGGTTTAGCCTACCAATCATATAACTGTATCTAAAAGAAACATTACAAAATTTTTTACATATGCTTATCAAAAGCCTAAAATACATATCTAAAAGAAATATTATGAAAAATTCTTATATTTTCTTGTCAAAAGCCTAAAATTACACCACTTCCTTTTATTTCTCTCTCTATAATTAAATTTAAATTTAAATTTTCTATATCTATCTATTTATATACGAAACTTTTTTTTTAAATCACTTTATTTCCTTTTTTTTCTCTATCTACAATCAAATGTAAATTATGTTCTACTATATTTAAAAGAAATACTACAAAAAAATTTTACATATCTTTATCAAAAGCCTAAAATCTATATCTAAAAGAAATGCTATAAAAAAATTCTTACATATCCTTATTGAAAGTCCAGAATTACTCCTCTTCCTCTTATTTCTCTTTACAATCAAATTTAAATTTTAAGATTTCTATAACTACTATTTATAAACGAAAAGCTTAGATTTTTTTTTAAATCACTTCGTTTCCTCTTTCTCTTCTATATCTACAATCAAATTTAAATTACGATCTACTATTAAATTATCTTATTTAATTTATTCATTTTTCAATTTAATAATTGAATACACTATTATAAACACTTAATTTTAATTTTCCATTTATTCAAGAAAATAATTCAATGAAAGGAGAAGTATCTCCTATTATATAATTACAATTGTGATTCAAAACATACTCAAAGTTATATATATCCCCTAAATATGTACCCATATATATATATATATATATATATATATATATATATATATATATATATATTGACTAAATTGTTAAAAAGATTGATTGAACTCCTTTTTATTATAGCTTCTAAAACTAACACTATTTTTACGAGTAAAATACAACCCTTACCGCCCTCTTAAGAAAAGGATTTATTACACTCTTATCTCCTATATTTTTAAAACATACATTTTCATTTTCTATATTTTAAAACATGCACTCCCCTCCCCTAAAAATTTTTAAAAAGCTACATTTTAATTTATTTTCAAATTTTATCATTTTTTTCACTCTCTCATACAAACACAGCAAACGGGTAATATATAAAAATATAAGCAATACTACGAAAAATTAGTATATGCCCTTATCAAAAGCCTAAATTTACTCCACTTTCTAAATCACTCCACTTAGGTAATATTTAATTTAATTTAGTTATATTTTATTTCTCTTCAATACTTATATTTCATTAAAATTTATTTATTGGATTATGTGTTGAAATAATTACTCTAGTTTACATCATACAGTATATCATATCATATATATATATCTAAAAGAAATACTACAAAAAAAATATTATATACCCTTATCAAAAGCCTAAAATCACTCCACTTCATCTTATTTCTCTATTTATAATAAAATTTAAATTTTAAAAATTATGTAATACGAGAAGCCCAGAGTATATTTTAGGTTGAAAATGCTGCCATTCTTATATAGAATTGAAAGACATATTGGGTCATGCATCCATGAAGCATAGCTAAGTCCATTTGTTTTCTTCTTATAAATTTAATTGTGTTGCCAAAAAGTAAGGTTTTATTTATTGAAAAAAGTTTCTAGAAAAAATTCCTAACTTTAATATTTTTATTAAAAAAAATAAATAAACACATTTAATGCCATATGTATTTTTTAGAAACTAAAATAACATTACACATATATTTTATGAACTATCAATGTTTTTTAAATTAAATTAATATTGCATATATCTTTGAGAGAAAAAAAAAGGAGTGATGTAAAGAGTTTTCTAGTAATTAAATAATTTAAATTGATATTACCTACATTCCTTTTTTTATTTGACTCTTTTAAATTAAAGATATCAGTAAATTTAGAAAATGAAAGGTTACTCAGCTTAGGAGGGAGACAAGTCCATTTTTTAGGACACAAAATGTCAACCGACAGTCTATTCTATTAGAAAAGGGAAAACAGCTTACAAACGCAACAGTTAAAGAGTGTTAAGACATTCCGATGCATTATTGCCACGCAAAAGAAGACAAGCAAAGCGGAGAAGGAGAAACAATGAAAGAAAGTTCAGTCATGTCTACTGCCATTGATCCTCAGCCTTCGCTTCCAGCACAAAGGTAACAACCCAGTTTAGACTTGGTGAAGCATGCATATACTTCTCTCTGTCTTTGATTTGATTTGATTTTATTTTATTTTTCAGTTGGAATCTGTCTTATGTGCGGTTTCTGGAGGTACCTTTTTCCTGAGTTATTGCTATTGAACTGATTTGGGGATGACCAAGATCTGGTTTCGGTTTTGGATCTAGTTTTAGCAACTTGCCATTGTTTTCTTTTTTTATCAAACATGTCATCAGATAGGGAAGAAGGGTAAGTTAACCGGTTGCTTCGGTAATTTTAAAGGTCTACCAAGAGGCCTTTGACCTTGAGGTCTAATTTTAATTAAAGATAACAAAAGAATTAACGTTTTACTTAAACCTACGTCTACGAACAAAGACGACAATCAAATATTTCATTATGGAAATATGATAGAGATACAAAAATGACACATTCTCCCAAACCAAATAATAAAAATATAAAAGTGATAAGATCTCACTTAAAATCAAGCTTAAATACATCCAAAATACCTAAAAGTATTTTCCTCACTAATATATATACTCAACACACAAAATATTTCAAAGAGAAGATTTAACTAAATCAAGTATTGATTCTTCTCTGTGCTCAAGTGTGCATTCTTGGCTTGGTTTCAGATGACTTGCACAAGCTGGATTTTATACACAAGGTGCATGCCTTCACTTGTAAAAAGACAAGTCATCCACATTATATGCAATAAATGCAATTGTCATATGCAATAAAGACGATATGCAATAAATGCAATTGTCCCTACATAGGCACGTAGGTCAAGCCACACAATTCTGACAACCTAATATTTCCAATATATCAGACCCTAATAAAGGCATTGGTGTTGTTCTCAATTCTTTTGTACCATTAAAGCTCTTCTTATGTCTGTCAGTTATGCTTTGAGTCTAAAAATCTTTAATCACCCATATACCACATCTTTCTGCTATGCTTTAAGTATCTAAAACATGTTCATAATTACACACAATGCATGCCAACTTGTACGCCAACCCGATAATAAAGAATAACCAGGTAAGTTACTTATAGTCAAAAGTAACACAACACGAATACTTGCTTACTAGAAGTATCATAAGTCTCAATCCTTTCCCCCATAACTCATTTAGCTCATTAATTAGAGGTTACAAACATATGCCAATATTTCTCTTAGGAAATGAAGGACCAGGAATAAACAAAGACAACATCAAAGAATGTTGCTTCATGCAATCCCAGGAGCTAATTTGTATACTGTTAGAGCAACTGATCAAATACTATACCTAATGCTCATTGTTTTATAAGGATTAAATCTATCACTTGCTAACCCAAGCCTCTTATTCTGCAGATTTGATGCAAAATCAGGATGTAAATAATCAAAAGTTTTCTGAGCTAGTGAGTAGGTGGGATGCCTTGGTTTTCCTTCTTTAGTGTGACCTTCCTCATGCCACTTCATTGAATTAGCAATTTTTAATGACATGAATATCTTCTTGATCCTCTGTTTCAAAGGAAAATATCTCAAAACCGTGGCCGGAATTGGATAGGAAGCTACCTTGCTGGAAAATTTTCTCCTATAATTTTGAAACTTCTTTTCTTTATATCTAGAAGTGCCACACTTGGGACAAGTAGTGTCTTCCTTGTACTTCTTCCAATATAAGATACAATCATTAGGACAAGCATGAATTTTCTCATAACTAAAATCTAAGTCCTTAATGATGTACTTGCAATCTTCGAATGTTGACGGTAAGCAAGAGTTTTTAGGAAACAATTCTTTTAGCAATTGTAGTAACATATTAAATGATACATTGTTTTACCCATGAAGGTTCTTTATGTGAAGCAAAGGAACAATGGGTGATCTTTGTGAAATTTTTAATGCTAGGTATACTTCTTGGTGAGCATCCTGTACTAATTTGTGAAATTTTGCAACTTCTGCATCAAGGTCTTCATTATCTTCATCTTTATTCAAGATGTCATGAAACTCACCTTTTTCAAAGTATTTCAGCATCGTGAATGTATCCTCTCAAGTCCCTCCAAATTATCATGCATTTCAAATTCATCCTTCTCCTCCATTTTGTCATTTTTATAAGACCCACCTTCTCCATGAAAAATGCACTTGTTATAGCCTCTATCAAATCCATCACAAACTAAATGTTTAAAAACTTCCTTTCACTTTCCCTAATAACGATTGCTACAAGTCCTACAAGGACACAAGATTTGATTTCCTTGAGCAGCATTATGAAATGCAAAATCAAAAAATAGTTTTAACCCATCCAAGTACCTACAAGATGATCGTGGTTCAAGTATCCAACTTTTATCCATAACTGTCTAGTAGGAAAATTCAAAGTAACTATAAAACACAAACAGCGTCATGTTGTCAACACATGTAAGATCATAATAGTGGATCCCCCATTGACATATTATACTATAGGGCTGCAAGTTTTATTCAATCAAAGCCTAGATGACAACAAATGAATGCAGATGAAATAACTTATTTTAGAGAGAAGGAAAGGAAGAAAGACAAAAGGGCATTGACCTAACAATGATTTTAGGCCACAAATGAATACTTGCAAGTAGAACTATGACAATGCAGCATATATAACCTCCTGCATTGAAGAACCACACAACTCAAAATCCAAGTAAAGTTATAAAATTTTATATGTATGAAAGAAAATTAAAAAGCTATGCTACAAATCATATAACTATAAAAAAATATTAATTTATCTATATTGTATTAATTGAAAAATTAATTTCATAATTTATTACTAATTATTATAAAAAATATATAGCCCTAAAAGAATTATTTTAACATCGACAAGGTCAGGATAATCCAAAACATGATAATCGGCCCGACAAAGTACATCAGGTCAAATTTGAAGGCCCAAACTTAGTCAAGGGTTAGTGGGTAAACCAAGTCATAAACACCCATTCATTGAAGAGCCATGAAAAATTCAGCCTTTGTCACAGGATGCATCAAGGCATGCACCGCTTCACTACTCAAACGAGGGAAATCCAGATCACCCAAATTCATGGTGGGTCGTATTCTCAGAAGAGCAGAAAAGATCCTATAGTCGAAATCAGAAGCTTCTTGTTTGAGCATATCATCATCATTGCACCAAATATCATCTCGAAGAAAAAAGCCAAAGATTTTGTTTCTTTTCCTCCGCACAATAGATTGAGTATGAAAATAAGAAGTATTCCCTATGCTTCACCCATTTTTCATTAGATTTCTGAAACCAAAGGAGTTCTAGTTGCCTTAAAACATTAGAATAATCTTTTTGAAGCTCCTTTTCCAACCTAGCCATAGAATTAGAGGCAACCCTCTCAAGCTTTTCTGGGTAGCAATAGACCTATTTTACAACCTTTTTTACAAAGATCGATTACACTAGAAAATATTGCCAAACACGTTCTTATTAAAGTCTAAGGACTTCAAACGTACATAATGTAATTTAGAACCAAGAGAGTTCTCACCAATCTCCCAATCCAGGATAATAATAGGCAGCCCATCACAGCACAAGAGAATCAGATGATGATCCAAATAAACCCGTCACAATATTTCCAAAAAAGCTTTAGGGAACTACCTCCTCCAATTAATATCCACCACGACCCTCTGATGCCTTTTAACAACCTTTCACCTCCATGAACGGAGTGCATATCAATGATTAAATATCCTTACCATTTCCCTTTCACTTCTTATAAGCTCTGCAACACCTCACATCTAAAGAAGGGTCAGTTCACTATTCCTCTTATGTGTAAAGTACATACGAGAGGATTGTGTATTTATTTTCACCCTTAATTTTTTTCATGTGCTCTTTTCATCATTTTTAAAATAAAAAAAAATCAATAATGAAAATGAACATATGATCATCTCATATTTATTCTATACATGAAAGGACCAATTTCCCATATGCAATACCTTCTTATCCTTTACATTCAACCAAGAGACCAACGTTTATATCAAGGTAGAGAAAATGACCTTACAATCGTCATAACCTGGTTCAAAGGTTTAGAGATTAATCGAGATTCAATCGAAATATAATAAAATATACATAAATATATACATATGATAAATTCAAAAGCAAAAACCTATATTAAGTCATCAACATTAACATAACCATCACAAAAGAAATTAAATGAAATGATATTGGATATGTTGCAACTTGCGCTCATTTGCAGCATGCATTTCAGGGACAAAATTTTCAAAGTTCCGAAGTTGAATCACAAGTTTCAGAAGCATAGTGAGTAAATTTTCTTCTTGTTGCGTGGATGTGGATCCAACCAATTAGCCAAAAGCTCTCGTCAAATTCAAATCTCTCATCAAGCAAAAATATCTGATACTTAAAAAAAAATCCTCATCCAAGGCACTAATATTTCAAAAACGAAACAACTACTAGCTAGCTCAGAACTACTTATCGAATCTTATAGCTCAAATATCCTAATAGCCACTAATGATAAGAAACAAGTTTCTAATAAGAGAATGAACACAGTTTCATTCACTAACACTAGATTCGCCTTAAAACTCTACACTTGCAACGAGATCAACGAAAATCACTAGATCCAAATACCGAAGCAACACTATAACGAAACGGAGTAAGTTTCGGTGACACTTGGTTACTTAGAGGCTCAGGGGCGTGACGACTGAACGGAGAGGGCCTCGTAGAGGAAAGCTGTGAGCATGAACAGCATTGACACAACGAACGGCGTTGCAGAGCAAAGGGGCAGCGTTGCGAGCAGAGGGACAGCGTCGTGGAGTAGAGGCGGCGTCGTGGAGGCGGACGGCGGTGGTGCCCAAGCGGATTGATCGCTGGCATCCTTTGGGAGAGGAGATGAGGAGAAGTGTGAAGTGAAAGTGAGGCTTGAGAGTTGAGAGAAGATAACTGATAGTGATAACCGTCATCCTCTTTTTTTTTTTTTGGAAATAGGTTGAAACGACAACGTTTTGCCTTCTTGATTTTGACCAGGAATATTCTAGTCACTTATCTATCATTCGGGTTTTGAAGTTTACTAAGTCTGGATTTTACATGCCCTTAGAGAGCTATATAATAGAACTACATTCTTGGGATAAAAAATCCCAATAATTGTTCCTAAGAGGAAAACAAGTTAAACAACGATTTTCAATGAATTTTATGAAATATTTACACATTTCATTTTTAACTCACAAGAGTATAAAATCGTAAGAATTCACGATTTGAACTAAAACCCAAAATTTGGATTTTGATTTGTTAGGATTTTAATTTTTGTGATGTTTTATTTGAATCCAAATGGGGGATATTTCCTTATTTACATTTATGTTTAAAGGTAAGGGAGAGTAAAGAGTATTGAGACAACCCAGTCCAATGCAACGAGGAATAATAAGGCGGTGCAGGAAACGATATTATATTATTTGGTGAGCGCTACAATGGTCAAAATTTTATAAAAACCCCTTGTTTTGGTGTCCAGACCACACAAACACGACCCTTCCACCCCCAAACACCAGAAACTTCGTTCCTCAACCCCTGTTCACTCTCCAAACTCCATTTTCTTCCATTTTCCATCAAAATCAACTTCAATCTTTCACTCCTAAGGCTTTAAGATATGTTATCCACTTGGTTTTGCTCTTTTTTCTCCATTTTCTTCTTGTTTTAGGGGCATTCTTAAAGGTGCTTCATAAGGTTCAAGAGGGGAAGGTCTTCTAGTTTGATAGGTGTGGATTTGAGATATTTAGAGGTTTTATAAGTTAATTTGGAATTCTATTGCTTTAATGGCAGATCAGGTACCATTCTGCTCCAAGAAACCCGTTAGTATTGAACCTTCAACTTCCATCACTCCAGGTGATTAGGTTTAGTAGGTTCAAACTTGTGACCTCTATGTTGGTCATTATAGTTATTTTCTTCAAAGCATGAAAAAGAACCTTGATTTTAGAGTTTATTTTGTAACAGTTGAGATCTTTGTTGTTATAAAACTTGATTTTTGAAATAGCATAGACTGTGTTCTTGAAAATGCAAGGAACCATATTTGCTGAAAGGATTTTATGTAAAATTGCTTATAACTGCAATTGCTTGAAATATATGATTGTTAGAACAATTTTTATGTTGAATTGATTATGAATGTGAATCCTGGAGAATATTGTGACTATTAGAAATGCTGTCATGGTTTAGAATTTCCAAGTTTATGAAAGTTTGATATTTAGAATGGATTTAAAAACTTAGACATAAAGGAATTTTAGAATATGAATCATTGTATGACTTGGAACAGTTTACCCTACATATTCTGTGGATTGAAATCATAGTGTCTTCAACGGGTGATCCCTTGGACACAATTTCAAGCCATAAATATGCTAAGGTCAAACTATTAATGTTACATGGATTCAGAGCTCTTAGAATAATTAATAATTTTATGATTTCCAGAATTGTTTGTTTTATATGATTGAGCTTTTGAACCTTATGCTAGAAGACTTTATGGAATGTTGTGAAATGACTGGATTGAAATAGGGAATTACTAAAGGAGTAGAATTGTAAGTTAATGACAGCTATATTGTTAACCTTGGTACCAAGGGCCACGAAGAGCAATTTATCCAGAGATAAATCAGTCCACAAGGGACACGGTTCATGAGGAACTATTAAGATCTCAAGCAGGGCTCTTGTTCACAAGGAACTGAGCAACCACTCTTCAATTATAGAAATTCTGTTCTTTTAGTAATTCCAGGTGAAATTAAAGATGATTTTATGATTCCAGGAAATTTATGATTTTATCGTTATTATGTAAAATGAACATAAATGATTTTTAAATACTGCATTATTAGTATTTATGTATCTCCTTTTCTTGTGCCATGTATGGTTGTAAGTGAGGATCCACTACTAAGTTTTGGTTACAAAACTCACCCCTCTATTCTATTTAAATTTTTTACAGATAGAGTAGCTACTGAGATTTTCTCAACCCTTCCCTTGAGCGGCGTTAGAGTATTAGCTGGTAAGCTTCACACGGGTGAAGCCCTTGAGTATATAGTAGCGTGCTAAGTGTAGATGTAGGAGAATCGTGGACCATAGTGCATAATTTATGTTTTGCATATATGATGTTATGCTAGGCTATATTATAAGATTTTACTACTTATAGAAGTTTTGTATATGATAGACTTTCTTTATACTTGTTGACACCATAAATTCAGGCTTTAGAAAACAAATATGAGGTTAGCTTGGAAAAATCATGATTATATGTTTTAAAGATAGGTGATTTGTATGTAGAAAAGATTTTATGATTTAAATAGTTTGTGATTTACTGTGCATATGGAGGAATCTAGGTCACGAAACTTACGTAGGAATGAAACTTCTCACATACCTCATGTGCCCAGATTGTGACATGACCAGTTTGAACTCCACTAGTTTTAGGTATTTAATCGAATTGGCAGGCGAGCGTTCCTATTAACCCAATCATTGGGACCTAGTTTTTCTTCTATGGTTTATGTGTTACTTTTACATATTTTTAAGTAACAAATAAAAAAAGTATCCTGTCAAACTAGGTCTATAACGGCCAACAATTACAGACAAAAACTTTATTTAATTAATTGGCCAAAATATCGAAAGACAGATTAGTTTTTAAATAAAAAACTTGAAAATAAATTCAAGATTTGTTATAATTAAAAATAAGGGTCTAATTAGTTGTTTTTAAAGTCAGATTAGTTTGTAAAAAGTATTTTTAATAGAATAAATTAATTCATAAAAAAGATTAATTTAACCCGTTTGTTAAATTCTCAAGGATTATGTTACAAGTCTCTATTTCTTGGGATCGAGTTTTTCTATGATATTTTAATCATGTACCAACCTGGAGATCTACTCCAAATAAAAAAAATATAAAAAGAAGGATAAATTACACTCACTTCCCTTAAAGTTTGTGAAATACAACTCACACCCCTTTTATTTGTCTACTTAACACTCACACTCTCCTTGTCAAATTTTAAGTATTTATATTATAATTTTACTTCTTATTCACAGAACACTGATAATAAACTTAAAAATAGCATTTTTGTGATATTAACTGTTTTTAATTAATAAAATTATAAAAATATCCTAAACTTAACAGAGTGGTGCAAGTATTTTTTATAATTTTATTAATTAAAAACAGTTACTATCACCAAAATGTCATTCTGTTAAGTTTATTAATAGTGTTCTAAATGAGGAGTGAAACCTAATATAAATACTTAAAATTTGATAAGCAGAGGAGATGTGAGTTGCATTTCCACAAACTTCAGAAATGAGTGTAATTTACCCTAAAAGAATTCTAAACTAATAATAAGTTGATAATATACATGTAATATCATTTTAGTCTTTAAAATATTTTTGATATTAGTTTAATACCTAAAAAATATAAAACAATCTTTAATTTCAATTCGGTCTCTAAAAGTTATATGTAATATATATTTGATGCCCTTTTTTTATAAATAAATAAACACATTTAATGCGATTAACCTACAATCTAGTGGTTATGATTGTCTCCTATCTTGAGTGAATAATTCGTATTTGACTTCTCTCCTTTCCCTATCCCATCTAGAAAAAATTCCTAACTTTAATGCTTTTATTAAAAAATTAAATAAACACATTTAATGCCACATGTATTTTTTAGAAACTAAAATAACATTGCACATATATTTTATGAACTATCAATGTTTTTTAAATTAAACTAATATTACATATATCTTTGAGAGAAAAAAGGAAGTGATGTAAAGAGTTTTCTAGTAATTAAATAATTTAAATTGATATTACCTGCATTCCTTTTTTTTTATTTGACTCTTTTAAATTAAAGATATCAGTAAGTTGAGAAAACGAAAGGTTACTCAACTTGGGGGTAGACAAGTCCATTTTCTGGGACACAAAATGTCAACCGACAGTCTATTCTATTACAAAAGGGCAAACAGCTTGCAAACGCAACTGATAAAGAGTGTTAAGATATTCCGATGCATTATTGCCACGCAAAATGACAAAACGCAAGTGTTAGGAGTCAAAAGAAGACAAGCAAAGTGGAGAAGGAGAACCAATGAAAGAAAGTTCAGTCATGTCTACTGCCATTAATCCTCAGCCTTCGCTTCCAGCACAAAGGTAACAGCAGACTCTAATTGCCATCAAACTTGAAAACCCACTTTAGACTTGGTGAAGCATGCATATACTTCTCTCTGTCTTTGATTTTATTTTATTTTATTTTTTCACTAGGAATCTGTCTTATGTGCGGTTTCTGAAGGTACCTTTTTCCTGAGTTATTGCTATTGAACTGATTTGGGGATGACCAAGATCTGGTTTCGGTTTTGGATCTAGTTTTAGCAACTTGCCATTGTTTTCTTTTTTTATCAAACATGTCATCAGATTGGGAAGAAGGGTAAGTTAACCGGTTACTTCGGTAATTTTAAAGGTCTACCAAGAGGCCTTTGACCTTGAGGTCTACCCTAAAATTATTTAGAAGATGTTAAATGAAAAGTTTGTGCGTGAGGTATGTTAAAGATAGACGTGCTCCAATTTTATTTGATCTAAATTATAGTGAGTTTAATTAGTATTGATAGAGAGTGTCATTAATTATATATGGCCACATTGAAAAAAGTGGTTTAGTCTCACACTCACTACTTCAAAAACCATAAATTGATGATTTGATTGATTATGGCAGTTGCATACAAATTAAACTCAATTAAACCGTAAAAGATAAGGATCATGTTTATATTTGTTAGCATTGGATTTTTATAGCCTTCTAATTATATATTGTTACATTAGTTATGATTGTTGACTCTATTACTTAGTAGTTGGCAAATTATGCAAATGGAAGATTTTGATTGGGTACATGCAACAAAATTAAACTCAAAAAAGATAAATATACCAATAAATTAGTCTCTAAATTTTTTTTTCATTAATTTATAGCATCCTAGTGATCAATTCAATTATCATTAATGAATTTAGTAAGTGTAAACAAAATATAGTGGTAAACTTCTACATGTTTTAATGAATTATGGAGATTGTGAGTTCAACTCATCCCCACCTCTATCCCTGAATATCTTAGTTAAAAAAAACCAAAAAACCAAATATATATATATATATATATTTGTGAGATTAATTGGTTAACATATTGAATTTTTGGGACTAATTTGTCATTAATCTTTAAAAACTAATTTATAATTGCATTGATCATTAAGATATCATAAGCTAAACATAGGTGACGTTTTGCTCCTCTTATCATTCTAGTTGTACAGGGGAACTAGGTTCAATAATCTTACAATAGACAATAGATATATGGCTGATTAATAACTGTTTGTTGTACCATTCTAGCACAGTCTGCAACTCTAGTGTATATTGTGACACCGCATCTGAGAAAATATCCTGTAAATTAAGGGTCTATTTGGTTTGAGTTTTCAGTTTTTCAGACTTTATAAATGAAATACTGAAAATTCTGAAAATTACAAATTGCAATTTTCAATTTTTATTTCCAGTTTTCAGTATTTTTTTTCACAAAATTCTGAAAACTAAAAAACTGAAAATGAAAACTGAAAACTCAAACCAAAGCCCTAAATGATCTCTTTTTCTTTTCTTACCACCGTGTTGTAGGAGAATTTTTTTTTTTTCAAAATTCTGCATCTGCAACACCTCTTCAAATGCTGATTTGAGTGCCTTTATGCATTCTATTATCCATGGTAAATTTACCAAAATATTCTATTTTCTATGATGTATTTCATACCCATTAATAAAGTAACTGTTCACTTGGGAACCATTTTTAAGTTTTGCTTTCAGATGGAATGTCACTTTGTTATCGGATATAGAACACATCCATTTAATGCTCCTAATGCTCCAGAAACGTACAGGTATTTCTATTAAGTTCTCTGTTTATCTCTGCTCTTCAGGTTATTAGGAAAAGTGGCATTGGTCACAGGTGGGGCCTCTGGAATTGGAGAAAGCATTACACGCTTGTTCCATATCCATGGTGCCAAACTCTGCATAGCTGATCTGCAAGACAACCTTGGAAAGCAGGTCTGTGAATCCTTGGTGGTGAAGCAAACAATGTTTGCTTCTACCACTGTGATGTGACAATAGAAGATGATGTTCACCAAGCAGTGAACTTCACTGTGAGTAAATTTGGCACCCTAGACATCATAGTCAACAATGCCGGGATATCGGAACGCCTTGTCCGGATATCCGCAATGCGGATTTATCAGAGTTTGAGAAGGTGTTCAGTATAAATGTGAAGGGAGTGTTCCATGGCATGAAACATGCTGCTAGAATCATGATCCCAAAGAAGAAGGGGTCAATCATTTCTCTGTCTAGTGTGGCAAGTGTTATAGGGGGGTTAGGACCACATGCATACACAGGGTCTAAGCATGCAGTGTGGGGGCTAACAAAGAGTGTTGCAGCTGAATTGGGTGCACATGGAATAAGAGTGAACTGTGTGTCACCTTATGGAGTTCCAACAGGTATCTAGCTACATGTATAATGTTCAGGACATATGCTCCCAGTAAAATTTGAGAATTGTTTTTAGAGTATATAGGTATTTACATCTACATATTTTACTTTTATGTAAAATTATGCGAAATATGTTATTATGCTTATGTATTAATTTTGTTTTCATTACCTAAATTTTTTGGATCCTTAACTGTATATAGGCTTGTCTGTGGCTCATTTGCCGGAGGATGAGAGGACTGAGGATGCCATGACTGGTTTTCGTGATTTTGTTGGGAGAAACGCGAACTTGCAAGGGGCGGAACTGACCACTCATGATGTGGCTAATGCTGTGCTCTTCCTAGCAAGTGATGAAGCGAAGTATATCAGTGGAGATAATCTGATGGTTGATGGAGGCTTCACCAGTGTTAATCACACGCTCCGAGTGTTTAGGTGATGAGGGCAAAAACACATCTGTTATGTGCCATTTATTATATGATGCAATAATTTTGTCACTATTTATATTGTCTCTTACTTTCTCTGTATTAACAAGAACTTATGCAATGATGGATAGTTAATACATGATTCATGCAGATAATAACTAGTAAGTGCTTATTTTATGCACGGACCAAAATTTGTAGTTACAGATCCGCTGAATATGTATCACAATTCACAACAGGCTTGTGCATCTTCTTGAACTAAATGCTCACAAAAGATTTGAAGCTGCTTTACTAGTAGGAAACACCACCCGGCTCAGGAAAATAAGGAAGGAAAGAACCCAATGATCTTTCACGTATTTGAATAAATGCTAGACTTTGGAGAGGTATTGACATTTTTCTTGATGGACACTATTGTGGGTAATTTGGCATGTCTTCCCGGCAAAGTCGGACTGAAGTGCTCCTTGTGGCAAAGATTATGAGGGAATGAGATAAGTTTTGAAAAATAGTCTTACCCTTACTGATCTTGAGAAAGGAGAGGGGGGTTGAAATAAAGTCGTATGACCTATCAATTCATCTAAAAAGTAATAATTAGGTCACATTATTATGGATATAAAATTCTGGATAAATTTATGATTGTCTAACATTTTTCATTTGAGAAACTAATCATAAATCTTTTTAGCCTAGGAAGCTTATCTCCTAAATGCATTTCAAGAGAGCAAGACCTCACTCAAGGTTTAACCTACCATACATTGGAATCCTAATCCACCTGGCACCTAGGATAAAGAAGAAAGTTCTCAATGGATTCTACTCCTTTTTTGTTCAAAGAACAACCCAGGAGACTTAATATTATTAGAGTAATTGGTATGCAATTGATATTAGGAGTTGGTTATAGTTTGTTGATTTAGTTAGGCATTAGTTCGTTGTTAGTGACAACCCTATATTTGGGTGTACCTCACTTGTATTGTTAACTCTTTCAATCATTAGTAAAATTTTCATTTCATTCTTCTCTCATTATTGCTTTATCATCTCTCATCAACATGCGTTTCAACAAATATCACCCCAATTTCCTTCACCTATTAATAATAACAAATACACAAAGCCTACCCCAAAACCAAATCATACATCAACCTGCAACATCATTACAAAGCCAAATCTTAAACTAAATATCTGAAAATCAACATAAACCATATTCCCAAAACCAAAGAACAACAAATATTCCACGGCACCTCAACCCACAGCTACTGTTCCTCGACAACTCCAAAACAAGAAACACAACCAAAGCCTTCTCACCTTCCAATCGAAAGAATGAAATGAGTGAATTGAGTTAATGCCACATAATTTACATCTTATATAGAGATGGAGTATGCTACAGAATCTAACAGCTATACAACTAACAGAAACGGTTTTAACAGCCTATAACCAACTTAATAACAAACTAAACCATCACAGGGACCACGGACGAGCATCATTGCGCCACCTGGCTATCGCATCTCTGCTACTCAGAGGCCCTGCAACTGCTTCCCCTTTCAGCTAACATAGCTGAACTAGAGTGAATGGTGATCCTAATACTTGAAATTGTGGGCGTGAATTAGTTTCGTCACAACTTTAAAAATTAGCTTTTGAATCCTTGAAGTTGCGAATATAAGTCAAGTTAGTCCTAGTTTCATTTCTGATAAATGTTATCATGTTTTCACCCACGTGTCATGTTAAGTGACATACTAATAATAAACTAACATTTATTTTACTTTGACTCAGAGGTGACATGATTGAATAATAGAGGTAAATTGTTAGCACATGCAAATATAGTTATAATTTTACTTATATGCAAAATTCATCCTATAGTACGCAATTATGCTTATCTTTATGTAATTTGATAGGCAAAGGCCAAGTAGAATATTAGCATATAAGTGCTATGTTAATTACTGTGACATGTCAACAAAAATGTGTGGATACAGTGATGGAAATCGTGTCAGGGACTACTATGACTAACACTTTGCATTTTAGGGACTAAGAATCTAATTTCTGGAATTCGAACTTGTGTCATCATCCTTATGGGGACTAAGAATCTAATTTCTGATTCGAACTTGTGTTATAATCCTTATGGGGGCCAAATTGCTTACTACCCGTCCAATAACTTGTTGATGTTGGGTCCATCTTTTTATAGTTGAGTTTTTGTATAAGGAATATTTTGCTCAAGTATCCCCAAAATGGGCTCCCTGCTCCGCGTCAAACTCTTAATTTTTGGGCTCAAGTAGTAAGTGTAAATGGGTTATATGAGATGGCAAAAAAAATGCGTAGTCAGGTACTCTTTGGATTACCCGCAAAAGCGTTGATAATAGTTGTATTATATTTATCAGATATATATTACATGTTATAATTTCTTATTTATTATACCTTTTATTTATACAAATATAAATATAATTAAGTATAACTAAGAATATTTAAATACTAAAATTATTTAGATATTCTTATCATGTCTAATTAATCAACTCAACATTTTAAATTCATAATTATCTGTTAATTCTTTTAATTTAATTAACATGATTTTGCTCAAATATTATATTATTTTTTTAACTTATTAGTATTAGACATTAGTGTAACTTTTGATAATTAATTTAGATTTTATTTTTGTATTATTTAATAAAATACTAATGATTAATCTAATTTAATTAAGTTGAAAGACATTTTTAATATTTTATAAAATTTTAATTAAAAAACCAAAACCGAATAAGTCTAAACTAGTTTGAATCGATCTATTTTGGTTCAAATTTTCAAATATAATGAAACTGAACCAAATAAAACCGAAATAAAATTTATTATTTGAATTGGTTGAGTTTTGGTTCCAAAATTGAACCGCAAATAACTCTAACCAGAAATAAACTTTTCTCCTACCCTAGAGTAAGCTTTAGTAAAACAAATAATAATAAAAATTAAAAACAAAAAATTGAGGGCCGGAGTTGTTTCTTATTTTACATTATTCTCCTACCCTAGTGTAATAAGCTCTAGTCCTTTTTTTGGGAGAGGGAAAACAGAATGTTACAGGCTTTTTAGAAGTTTCCATAGATAGATGTTACAACATAGGTTTCCCACGGTGTATGAAACTAGTTTATCCTGTTCATGAAACGAGAGTTTGAATGCGTTATCAACATAAAGAACTTTAGTCACATTTTTTCTAATGTTCAAATTCTCGTAAATACTAAATAGCATTTACGTGCTAACACTCTATTTTTGGCTCATGATTCTTATGAATGTTGTTTTTCTTTTTTTTTACACGGTTTTTAATTTGGTACCATAATTAATTGAAATTTGTTAGCTGCAGTAGTGGACAATGGCTTTGCACTTTTTATTTTTATTGACGTTGATTGAACCAAAGGTTTCAGTTTTCAGGTTAATCCTACCAGTCAACTAGAAATGAAAATTTGCATTATGACTCAGCTGGATAACGATGCATCATATGATAATAATTGGACTTGGTGGCGTATCGTAATGGGGTGCATAACTCAATATTATGAACACGTTTCGTCATGGACTTTAAAAGTGATAACTCGATATCATCACAATTCTAGAACGGGACTTTAAAAACTTCATGCGATCAGAGTTTGATCTATTTTTGGATAAAGAAAATGCCAAGTTGAAGACCTTTTGAATTGCAAGGAGAACGTTCTCATGCATAGTGGAGGGGTACTTGAATGACTTTGTGGGCGTTTTGGATATGAATATGAACTACTCAAACATGTTATCAACAAATAATAAGATTGAAAAACAACATTGTCCACATGTTATATGCAGCAGTCAACGATAGTTTTTTTACTAGACGTTTAAGCATGGATTCTGCCCACACAAGATCAATTGGAGGGTCAGGTGCATACTCCTTTTCATTAAACAATGTCGAGAGAATTATGTCGCCTATAAAATTTTAAATGTTTGAACATAATTGCCTCTTTTAGGGACATATGTGAGGGAAACTCGATAAAACAAAAAAAAAAAAAGAACCAAGAGTTTTTCTCAACAGTATTTTTTTCATATGCTTAAATTTAGAAATCAAATTCAAAACTATATGCTCCATGAGTCCTTTTATTCGAATCAATATTTTGTTTTTGTTAATATTTAATAGTCAACCATGTTAATTGCCACGAATCAGAAGGGACAAAGAGGGAGCTTGCTTCCGGATCACTCAAATATTTGGGGGTTTCACATTTCACATTTGTTAATTAGGAAGCTCCAACATACGAAGAAAATTGTGATGGGAACGTATGGTATGATTAGGAACAAAGAAGAAATCAAATACAAAACGTGGCTTGAGATAACAATGTTTTGACTTTTGAACGAGTCCTTTTCTTTGGGGATGATATTTCCTATGATCCATTTTCTGCCACATATTTTGCTCAATTTAAGTTAACTCATGAGGCCATTGGCATTGCTAGTACCCACCAAAATCAGCAACATTCTCTCTCCTTTCTCTTCCTATCCAATATATTAAGAACAGGCTTGTTATTTTGATCTTGATAATCTTTTGCTTTTTGAGAGAGAGAACTCACTTTCTCACACTTCTCTCTCTTCTGGTCATTCTTTTTGGGCATTGCTAGGTTGGTTTATTAGCCGGGCTTGTTGAGCCCCTCTGCTTGTCCGTGTAAGGCTATAAATCGATCACTTTGTCGTCATAATCATCTGTTTCCTAATCTTCACATGTCTTATTGCAAAACTAATTTTTGCTTTTGTTCCAACAAGTGTTTTAAATTACGGTTGGGTTGGGCAATGTAGCTTTGTGTTTACCATTTTAAAATGAAATTTGTTGCAGTCTGTTGGGCCTTAATGCGGTCTCATTAAAGTGCAATACAATTATGTTGTGGTTAATTCCTGTAATTTGTTGACAAATTACAATTGTAGCTTAATATGGTTGCGACAATTATCATAACTGCAATCGCAATATTAAGTCGTATTACGTGATCCAGTCCATAATTTGAATCCTTAGTTCTAAGAAAGCAACCATCAACCTTTGTGATAGTCCTAATATTATCATAATCTTTACCAAGAGAAAAAATTATAATTTTATTCTAAATTGACTCTATCTCAATGCCTTGAACTAAGTGGTTATATTTACTCATTTCTAAGAATGATACATAATGCCACATTGAGTTCCTATCCAAACATTTAATATTTATCCACAACTTTAGCTTAAGTTTTCATGGCTTTTGCTACGGTATATTTTTCTATGTTGGTTGGTGGTTGCTATGACTCAGTCAATGTAACATTAGAATGACACTGCATCATATTTTGTTTTCACCCCACTTGACGGTTTCAAGATGTGCAATTACCATACCTACAATAACGGGCACAAAATCTAAGTTGCAGGAGACATTAAACAGTTGTACAAATAGCCAATAATGAAAAAGGCATTGTTAAGCCAGCAAAAGGAAAACATTCAAATTGTAGCTCCTTACAAAATTACTCAATTATGTGTGGAGGAAATCTTTTTACCATCATAAAATTCTGCTATTATTAGTTAGACTCACTGATTAAGAATTACCAAAATAATAAAAATACAGATTTATTTTTATCTCTAGAGTCTGGTTAATCAATTTATTTTCTACCAAAATTAGAAACTAAAACTTCTATTAATAAAATTTACCAGCATGTTTTATTTTATCTCCTATATATACAGTGAAATAGTCCTACAATATTGCCCAATTTAGGTACAACATGCAAAATTGATCTTAAAACAGTGCTCTTCTTGCGCTTGCTAAGATTTGACTACCTTTTTTCAATCATGTGATTAATTGCTAATAGATGTCTTGATGATAATTGTCATCACGTGCTATCAATGTTTGTCATGTTACCTACAATTCAGGCAGTGAAACTCCCATTTTCTCCTCATGCGCCCCTTTGAAACTTTTCCGTTTATTAGAATTTGATTTGAATAAGAGAAAGGAAAGAGGCTACATATTAAACACTCTTGTGCCATTTCATTTAATTTGCAGCATGAACAAAGTTTGTTGGCCTTACTTTGATCCTGAGTTTGATACTCTCTCTGAAAGAATATATGGCCCTCCGTAAGTAATTCTCCAAACTCTTGACATAAAATTTCAATTCTTTTGAGCCTAGATATCTTGTAAAAGGACTTGAGCTCCTCACTTTAATAGATAGCTATTGCACTGTGGTTTTTCCCTCTACGATTTATTGATAATGATATAACACACTTATTAATTTGTTCTGTCCCACAGTTGCCGAGTCAGCATTGACAATGAAAGCATGGATGAATGCACAGTAGTGAAGGTATGTATCTGATAATAATATAACATTAAAAAAAAATGTCCTGATTAAATTAATCAATAATTATTAATCACCTTCTTATTCTGCTAGTCATAGTACTCATAGCTAACTAGACCATATTGGAAAATATATATGTCATCGTTTCATTTTCAGGTGGATAGCGTTAACAAGCAGGGCCTCCTTCTAGAAGTGGTGCAAGTTTTGACAGACATGAACCTTCAAATCTGCAAAAGTTTTATTTCATCTGATGCTGGCTGGTTCATGGATGGTAAGCATGCATTAGTTCTTTTCAATTTATGTTTTCAAATTAAATTAATTTATATGGGCTGGTTTAAAATTAAATTCATCTAACTTTAATTCCATCTAAAAATTGCAGTTTTTCACGTGAGAGATGAACATGGCAACAAACTAACCGACCAGAAAGTCATCAACTATATCCAGCAGGTACTGCAATTTCCCAATAGAAAAATGTTAGTTGTACTTATAGGGTATGAGACATCTACAAATAATACAACTCTTTTCAATATTGAAAAATTCAAGGGCTAGCTTAAAACAGAGAGAATTTTATTCTTATGATTAAACCCAATTACAAAAAATAGTGATCAGATAAATCAAAATGTTGAAAATAATTCATTCAATTCATTCAAAACAGTAAAAAATAGATTATCTATTTAAAACTAAAACTTGCCACATACTATTTATCTACTGTTTTGATATTTTCTTAATTGTGAATTAATTAGTTTTGTAATTTGAAGAAAATAATGGAAAAGGTATTTTTGTTTTTCTGATTGATTTTTGGCGTGCTTTTTTTTTTTTCTTCTTCTTCTTCTTGTATTCATATGAAGTGAAATAGGGTAGAGGGTAAATCTGAAAAGCGTTCATGCAGGCCATAGGAAGATCAAGAGGTTCTTCACCTCCATCATCACATGACAGCAACAACAATTCGTACATGACCACAGGCAAGACCTACTCCAGTAACAACAATGTCTTCCCATACGTTAATGACCACCCAAATGAGCAGCACACCACCATCGAATTGACCGGTACCGACCACCCTGGCCTGTTTTCGGAGATCTCTGCCGCCCTAGCCGATCTCCATTGCAACATTGTTGAAGCACATGCATGGAGCCACAATGCTAGGTTGGCCTGTGTAGCCTACATTTCGGATCAATCCACCGATTCAGCAATCGATGACCCTTGCCGCCTCGCAACGATTGAGGGCCACCTTACCACCGTGATCAGGGCCACCACAAACCCTAAGGGCTTGGTTGGTGGCACCAACCACCCTGATGTCAAGACTTCGGAGTTTCTTGGGGGTGAAGGCACCATGACCACTGTGGAAAGGAGGTTGCACCAGCTTATGCTTTCGGTTAGGGACTTTGAGGATCCTTCAGCAAAAGAGATCAAGGGAAGGAAGCGAATGGTGGAGATTGAAAGATGTGATGAAAAAGGGTATTCAATTGTGAGCATTGAGTGTAAGGACCGTCCTAGGCTCATGTTTGATACTGTGTGCACCTTGACGGATATGCAGTATGTGATCTTCCATGCTTCCATCAGCTCCCATGCAGGTTATGCATTTCAGGTAATATTCTCCCATCATCATCTAGTTTTGGATCAGTTTACTCCATATTCAGAACAATTCATAATAATTGAGAGTGTTTTTGAAAAACAAATAACTATTTTAAAAAATTCAGTCTAATATAAACATGCACCTGTTGTATCATTTTAAGTTTAGGAAATTATTTTTCTTAAAATAATCAAAACCAAACATTTCTTAATTGCTAATTCTTTTGATTATAATGGAAGTTATGTCTTCAATAATAGATCAGATCTCTTTAGTTAGTAATGTTACTTATACATAAAAATTAGATAAGGAGTGGGCATTATAAAAGTATCCTTTCCTCTTTTCTTATGGTGTTCACTCTTAAATTTAATCTTTGATATACAAAAAACATTGTTATTACTCCCTGTTTGACATTCTAGTTGATCAATTAACCATGAATTAATTAGTTATGTTAATGGGTTTACAGGAGTATTTTATCAGGCATATAGACGGTTATGCTTTGAATACAAGAAGCGAGAAGGAAAGAGTAATTAAATGTTTAGAGGCAGCCATAGAACGTCGGGTTTGTGAGGTAAAGCATTGGCCCTAAACTCTATTTTTACTATCACCACTGCTATTTTAGGTAAAACCGTACAAGTGATTAACCATCCTTGTACATTATTTGTTTAACTTGACACATGGTTTTAAGTTGTGATGTGCTCGCATCCGCAATTGTGGTCGTAATATTACTGTTGTGGTGTCCTCTGCAATCACACTGCATTGGTAATTTTGGCCATATCCACAACTTTTTTCCACAATTTTCCACATCGCAATAACTGCAGCCATGATTTGACACCATGACTTGATATGCAGGGAGTTAGGCTAGAGTTGTGTGCAGACAACAGAGTTGGGTTGCTCTCCGACATAACCCGAGTACTCCGTGAGAATGGACTTGCCGTTGTGAGAGCCGATGTAGAAACGCATGGAGACAAGGCCGTGAATGCATTCTATGTGAGGGACATATCAGGGAAAGAGGTTGACATTGATTACTTCAGCAAGTCAGTTAAGAGAGAAATGGGTCCAATAGTGACCCTCCATGTCAAGAATGAGACCAGCAGAAGATCAACGACAAGCTCACCTGAAGGGTCATCATCCCCTCTCTCATTTGGAGGCAAGCTAAGGTATCGGATTGGACAACTTTCACATGGCTTCATGTTGTACAAGTAAAAATATAGATGTTCCAATTGGGTGTAGTCACATATGCATGTTAAAAGAATGAGAGATTCTTATATGAACACAAGTCTAATACATCATATTTAGACGTACTCACAATAGAAATGGTTTCATTAACTTTATTTAACATATATTCACTTGTCTATGGGTCAAACTAGTTTTTTTGTGAGTGTGTCTAGGAATGATTTCTTAAAATTGTGTTCATGCGAAAATTTTTCATATAATAAGAAGTAGCTAGTTCAACTCTCGGAGTGATGCTGTAAACTGGAATTGGCAAGTATGACAATGTCTGTATGATAGTAGCCTAGGTTAGTAAGCTGTATTCCGAAGTTCTGAATACCTCTGTCATTAGGGCTGTAAATAAAAAGGGTTACTATATTCTTCTGCTTCTTCCAGTGCATGATTAAACATTTTCAGCTGTTTAGACCAACAAATTAATTAAGTTGTCCGATGCCGTGGCCAATGGCTACAGTTTGTATAAATTCTAAAGAGGAGATTATTAGACAGGCATAAGTTTAACACTGCATACTTGCATACAATTCCAATAAAAATGGAAGATATACTCACTGATTTTTAGGATTCATCGTTACTATGAATATGTGTAAAAATGAGGTGTTAGATTAATACTCAATTACTCATCAAGATTTTTTTCATTCTGAAAATTTGAAAACAAATGGTCCTCAACTATGAACTAAACTGTATATATGCAATTAGTGCTAGTAATTAAGAGAGAGAGAGAGAGAGAGAGTTACAATTTTTCTTCAATTGTATCTACTAAATGGCCAGCTTCCAAATCCACTTGATTCCTATTTCAAGGTCAGAAAAATAATTACTATATATAATATATTTTGGTGGGGAGAAATTGGAAAGAGTCTATCTGAGTTCAATATTTAATCTCCTTAGCCATATAGAGTGCAAGATCATGTGAAATACATCATATCTCTTAGCTGGCTGATTCAGTGTAAAATGTCTCCTAACAGCCCTTACACCTTGCTTGAGCATCCAATACCTATCCTCTGGAATTGCACTAAGAACCTCTTTCAACCTTGGAATATCAGAAACATCAAGCTGCACTGAAAACGCCTCCCATTGCAGCACATCACTAAAGGGCAGCACATAGTGCTCTGATATGATCACAGGAACACATTCTGCATAAATTGACTCAACTATTCTGGGGCTAGCAACTTCGTGACCACTTGGACAAAGGCAGAACTTGGAGCTGAGCATGAAGGAGTGGTAGTCTAGGCCTCTTGGGAGGTACTCATAGACAACAATATCATTGTCACGGTTTTTCCAATGGTGGAGGAGTTTGGGTCGGATCGGGCCATGAACACCACCGGCAAAGAAGGCAAGATAGGGACGTGGGGTGCTGTCTTTTGGGGGTGAAAGGAGTTTAGGTGATACTTCACCTCCGAAGAGGTTGATTTCTGGTAATGATACATCTTTTCCAGGTTTGAAGCCCTCTGTTGTGTTGGCATTGCACAAGACACGGATGGAGGTATTGTAGAGGAAAGAGTTGCCCTGTGATGCATGAGGACCCTGCACAAAATCAAGGGACCAAAAAATTAGTGTGAAGGGTTGAAAGCGAAAAATTAACAGATTACTGATGCATCACCCATGCCTGTAGATAATGACTACTGACTAGTGTAATATGATGAATTAGTTCAACAATAGGCACAAACATTTTAGAGGGATGATATTTGACTTTCTTTTGGTAGACATATTCACTCTTGTATATAAAAGACTTTCAACATTCTTCTTTTTAAAATCTTTCACTCTATTTCTGTCACCTTCTCACTCACATAAGTCTAAAGATATCTAATATAGATGTACAAATAATATATTTCAATATTTTGAGCACAAAAATGCTTTTTGCATCTCCGTCAGACATACTCTTCGATACCATGCATGTTAGATTTATGTTAAAAGATGAAATAAAAAACTCAAAATAAAAATCAAGTAGTCTGGACGACTGATGTGATTAAATTTAAAATAATATATCGCATAATTGTATTCAAATAATACAACTCTTTCAAATATCATAAACAAAAAAAATGTACAAACACATATGTAAAAGCACCAATCTAATAAGTGTGTATTTGGCCCTGCATTTATAAAATTGATTTTAAACGAAATTGATTCTATTAGAATTGATTTTAGTTAAAGGTGATTAAAGTAAAATAATTTATGTTTGGTAGTTTATTTGGTAACTGATTTTGATAAAATTGATAAAATTAATTATGAGCCAAAAATAAAAGCAAGAAAATATTGCTTCTAACCAAAATCAATTATATACTCCAAAATTACTTTTGAACAAAAACCAAACTGAAAATCAATTTTGGTCCTCCAAATCCGCTTTTGAGCCTTCCTCCAAATTAACATGCACTAAGTGAATAGAAGGGGTAAAGATTTTCTAGTGCCAGTTTCAAAGTATTTATATGATTTAAGGGTGGTAGCTTAAGGATTAAAATGCTTATTAAATAGTCTTACGTTTAAAACAATAGAACTCTACTTAACTAAATTATTTAAAATATCCTCATTCTGTTAATATCCATCTCATTCCACTCGGATGGAGAAATACTAAAATAAAGATAAAATTAAAAAAGATAATTAATTCATTTTTAATTTATCAAAAATAAAGAGAACTAAATGAAATTCTTTTTAAACAATAGATATTTGGTAAAAGAGTGTAAAAAGGGATTGAACTAACCCAATCATGACAAGCTAGCATGAAGTGATCGGCACCGTGAGTTCTATTCCAAAAGGGGTACCTAGTAGATACCACTCTCACATAATCAGAGACAAACTGCTTTAAAGGTGTGACATTGTAAGACATTGGAGTGTAGAGGTACTTGACCATCCAAGCCACACTAAATGGCAAGAAGTAAACATGAGCCAAATTGGGATCATTGGTCCTAAACCTCCCACCACCATGCTCCATCTCATGGATGAACCTTCCCTCAATTGAGTATATGTCCTTGCACGGGCCGTCATGAGTGATTGGTAGGTCCCCATCTGGGTATACGTACACCTTGAATATTTTCTCCATTTCCAAGTAACTCCTGTATTAATAATTTATTAAATGTATTTTACTGCTGCATGTGTATTAATAATTAAGATCAATGTGATCATTATTGAATTAAAATATGATTTAATTTCAAGATATTTACACTCATTCAATCAAATTTCTCATATATTTAATTTTTGAAGTAGTGTGGCCAGAGTCAAGCTATATTTTATTGAAATGGTAAAATGTGATTAAATAACTATGTAAAAAAGTTTTATATTATGTATCAAAATTAAACTCATTAAAATAATAGTAGTACTTCCTTTCTCCAATATGATTGTAAATGTGTTTTATTCTTTATTCTTTCTAAGTTTAGTTTGGAAGTAAGAATGAGGTAAATTTTCTAATATTAAGTTTTATATCTAGTGTGAAATTTAGTTTATATGCTATCATCCGTTGTTGTGTTCTATATATAGTGTTATAGCAGATGCATGGATTTCTTCTTTTTTCTTTATTTTTCGGAATAATTTTCCAAAAGTTGGGTTCTTTATTCACTTCGAAATAATTTTTTAACAAAATGAGCCTCACCATTTATTGCCACTCCCTCGATTATCCTCCATGGAAACATAGTATAAGTTTATTTCCCCATATTTTTTTAATACTCTTAAACCTTTGCTTTATTAGTTTCTGGCAAAAGAAAAGAAAAAAAAGGCTCAAATTCAAACAGCAACGAATACGATACCAAAGAAAGTAAAAGTTAACCCTAAAGGCACTAGAGAAAAAGAAAAGAGCATGGAAACGACTACCTAATTAAATAGGTCATCTATAATTTTTCAAGAAGATAAATAATCTTGACTCTCAAAAATGTCCTATTTTATAAAAGTTATTGTTTGTTTTATTTAGTCAGTATTAACCTTAAAATTTGATAGGCTTCATATCAACTTATGATACCTATAATGACTGCAACTCTTTTGCTAGTTGCAATTCTAAGAAATTCTAAAGACTCTTTGATCTTATTGGTGGCTTTTGGGTTGGTTTGGCTGTTCAACTTGAGGATTTGGTGATTCTTTGATGTTTGTGGCATTATGCTCGTTTTCATGTTTGAGTTTGTGTTCGATGGCCTTGTGCCCTTCCATCTTCGTGTTTGTGTTTATCGGGAGCATCTTCGTGTTTTGGGTTCATGATAGTGAGGATGATGTACCACTTTGGGGACGAGACAAAGCTTGTTCGAGAGAGAGAGGCAAGAAGGAGGGCAACAGAAATACGATTATGCTTCTTTATGATGTTTTCTGCTCTTTCGATTTTGTCCTCTTTATTGGTTTGAGTTTATTTTTGTTGTCCTCTTCATATGAAGTCTTTATGTTATATTTTATTTGACTTGATATAATTCTTTGCTCCACCTTGTTTCGGAGTTTTTTTCTTGACCCAAACAAGGGTACACATGGGAAAAAAAAACACATTGCTAAGATGTTTTCAACCTTTATCCAATTGCTGAAAAAAAAAATTGTTACTTTCAATCTAATGATAAGTGTTTGATATCTAACAATTATAAACACATGCATCTCTTGAACTTTAATTTGAACCTTTAATTTGATTTGAAATTTCACTTCATGCAATTTTTCGCTTTTAGTTCTCCAAAATGGTATACCAAATTATTATACTTTTTTTTATTAATCCAAATTATCATACTTTAAAGTTACTGATAAGTTGTTTATCAAAAATTACTGATAAGTTACAGAAATTATGAATATCGAATACACAAAAACTAGCAATCAGACGGATGGCTGATAAGCTTCCAATCTAAGTAAGTTGCCAAAAAATGTTATTTTAACGTGAAAAGATAAATATCATTTAAACATAAAGGCGTTAAGTCTTGGTTTTTTTTCTGTTAATATTTACTATTATGTAAAATTTAGTATTTCCTTTTAAATTTAATTTAGATGCACTATGTTATGAAACCATTTATCCTAAAAGTTTATACTAATAGGTAGAGATGCATGATCAAATGGTTTTATATTCTAACACGTATGTCTCCTCATGTGAATGCTTCTTTTTTATAATGAGAGAATAATAAGGAGCAAACCTCTAACATCTTAGTTATGGTGACTTGATACCATATCATGAAACTACATGTTTCAAAAGCTTAAGTTAATTAGTAAAAACACGTAAATAGTTTTATACTCTAACATTTTATACTCATATTGAGTTAAATCTTCTTATGTGTATGACTTATAAAATAATAAAAAAAAGAGTCAAATATATTTTGATAATGTGATAACACGTAATTGTATGATTCAATAAAAGAATTTTATAATAGTGCATTAAAATTAAATTCTTCTTTCTATAATATTGATGGATGTTTACTTAGCTTTTTAAAGTTGAAACATAACAAGAGGCTCATAATGTGTTTGGTAGGGAACTAAAGATCGAGAAAATTTTTTCATGAAAGAGCATCACATAGAGCTTCTTTGCACATAGAGTTTATATTTTTATTTTCATTTGTACCCCTCCGTCAAATACACGATCATAAAGAGATTCTTATGTTTCCATTGGTTAAATAAGAAGTACTTTATGAACCCTCTCATTTTAGCGAGAAAAACGAATCATGGGGTTTACCAGTTACCACTAGCACTACTCAATAGCTTTGATAGTAATAAGTACAGTACAGTAAAGGAGCTTTTGGCTGAAGAAGTGGTCTCACAAGGATGAGTATGGAGCTCTGAAGAGAACGAATGAATGCTACGACACTCGACATTCCATTTCGTATATCAGAAGAAAAGATTATGGATTTAAAAAAGCAATCTTACATCGTGGCATACAATGTTATGGAGGCGGTGACTTATACGCAAAGCAGTGAATAAGCATTTGATTCCTCATTATTTATTATTATTTTTAGCAATCATTGTCATCATTATTATTATTAACACAGTAACGTATTTATCAAACTGTATATTTTTCAATGTGAGTTTAAAAATCATACCTTTTTTCAAGAAAAGTAATAATTGAACTTAAACTAAAATTAAGACTAACTCAAACATATGCCAATAGTAGACATTTAAATTTATTTATTTCTCCTTCTTATTACTTATTTATTTTTTAATTAAAAAGCAAGAATGATGACAGAAATACGTACCAAATGAGAACAATTTTTTTATTATATAATAAAATAAAATACAGAGCAAAACATAATTTAGTTCTTAAAATGTTTATGATATCAATTTAATCATTAAAATGTTAGTTTTCATTTTAATTTAGTTTAGCCTAGATTAAACTAAAATCAAAGCTAACTTCTCAAGAATTAGATTTATATCACAAATCTTTTAAAAATTAAATTGACATGTTGCATTGCAATTATTTCGAGTGCAAATTTAGGATATTATTATTATAAAAATATTTTAAATGATCTCAACAAAAAATTATTTTACACTGTTTCAATGTATGTTACCTGGTTTTTATTCTTATGTTATTGATGTCCTTTCACTTATTTAATATTTCAAATTCTTTTACTGAAATATCACCTGAAAAGCAACAAAATGTGTTCTAGTCATAAGAATATTTAAAAATTTCTATTATTATATAGGAGGAGTTACCGGTAAAACAAGCGGGGTTACGATACACAGCTCCGGCGGGAATGTAGTGGTCGCCGTCGTCCTCGTCGCTGCCGCTGTGTGCGGTGGTTGTTGCGAAAGTGACATTACTTCTCTCATCTTCCGATGCTGCCTTCCGCACTGAAGCTCTCGCTCCTGCAAGTCCTTCTTCAACTCTTCTCACTTTCCTCTGTTATAGATACATAGTTTAAAATTTTGAGTTATTTTTCTACTTGTACAAATCTAATACAACAAATTTAGCCACAATAAAAATAGATTTTATTGATTTTATTCAATATGTACTCATTTATATGCTTATCTTACTAACTCTTTTTGAGTGTATCTAAACAAACTAGAATAAATTCTTACCATCTATATTGCAAAGGTACCAGTATAGTATTCGTATAGGGTACTGATAGAAGTAAGGGATATAAAAATTTTCTAAAATCTAGGTATGATAAGAGAGGATATATTATATAAAATTATAATCAATAAAATAATTATATCATAAAATAAATAACTTTTTATAATTCTCAAGCAAAAACATATAAAGAGACACAAGATTTAAAGAGATTAAACAGTAATTTAACTCATTTAATTATAGAATTTAATGTTATATGGATTATAATTTATATTTAAGTAACATTTACTTAGTGTAATGGTTGATTAACAAGTATTGCAAGTAAAGTTACAACAGACATTTTGGACTACTAATTGAAGCTTACGATGTGACTATACAAAAGTTCTTCTAAAATTTTAGCTGTGTTGTTGTGTTGTAGGAAAATGTTGTAGACATAACCGCAAATTGCAGCTATGATGTGGTTGCAGAGTGTATCACAATGGAAATGTTGTTGTCTCAACTTGCAATTGCACTTTGGCAATTTAAAATCATGGATGCATTGCATAGTGAGATCAGAGAAAGAGAAAGAGAAACGTGATATATGCACACTTTAACTCACCGTGGATGCTGTGTCTCTGGATTTTTTCAGGTGAACAACGCCGGCGTGTTCGACGGCCAGGAGCTGATTATTCTCACCGGAAAACTTCGTTCGGATCAGAAGATCCGTTGGAACGGAGAATCCAGGCTTCGAGCTAGAGAGTGACGATGTCACGAATTCGAATAATTGACTCGGAAGCAGAAAAACGACGACGAACGAAACGAAGAGGAGCGAGAGAGTTGTAGAGAAGAAGAACCTACTCGGAATCTCCATCTTATTATGTGTGGAAATTGGAAAACAGAGTGAGAGGAGAGTGTTTGGTTCCTGAGAATCTGTTTTTTGTGTTTCTCTCTTTTATTTTTCTCGAGAAAATGTGTGAGGGGAATGCGAAGGAAAACGGTAATGAGAGTGAAATTATATAGTAGTTGGATATGATTTGAGAGAGGAGAAATGATAAATGATCATTACCACACTTATATTATGTTAAAAGTGGTAAATCAATAAAAAAAAATCATAAATCAAGATGCAAAAAATTATAAATTAATATGTAAAAAGCTTTTGCATATCTTTTTACAACTTTTTACATATTGATTTATAACTTTTTATACACTGATTTATAACTTTTAACTTGGTATAAATGTGAGGATAAATGTGTATCACTCCTCCTCTTTGAGAGAGTGAAGGTGAAGTTATGCAGAATACAGGGATGGAAGTACCCAGGGGCGGACCTATTCATTTAGCTTGAGGCATGCACATGCCCTACACTTAATGTTTCTGTTTTTATTCACATGAAGAATAAAATAACTAAGAAGAGTTTAACTAAGAAACGATTAGAAATCAAATTCGAAATTTTATTCACATGAAGAATAAAATAACTCTTCTGATTTCTTTTGTCTGAAAAGTTATTCATGGAATTTTGAGTGAAGAATAATGGTTGTTAAATAAAGTTTTCTTCAAAATAGAGACTTCAAAAACTGCGAAATTTTGTAACAAATTATAGTTCAACTAAAATGATTATTTGATTCCATATAAAATAATATTTAACAATATTATAATTAGTAACATTTATTAAAAAATATATTATTAATTTAATTTATATTATTATTATTTTACTCATCAACATATATTATTGTTATTTTTACAAATAAGATTACTTTCTATAAGAAGACATACGTGCAAAGAAATAAAAAATTAAAATTTACCTTGTGTTTATATCATTATGTGTTTTTAAATTTGAATTAAATGTATTGTCAAGTATAAAAAAATTCTACATGAATATTTAATTATATATTGTTAAGTCAATAAAAATATTTAACTTAATTATTTATATAATTAAATGATTATATAAAATTTATTTAATCAATGAATTAAAATTAATTTTTTATTTTATATCTTATCCATTAATTAAATGTCAATAATAGATGAAATGTGTATAAGTATGTGATGGGATGATTTGACCTTGTGGAGGTTAGTGGAAATTTCTATATTGTCCTCATGAAACAGAAGTGAACAAAGAAGAGTGTCTCTGACAATAAGGGAGGGTTAATACTAACTTCCTTTCCCGCAAAAACCTGGAACGTCAATTTTCTTTGCGGAAAAGGAAATTCCTGATTTTATGAGCTATCTCATTCATTAATTCACTTAACTATATTGTATTATAAAATACAGATAAAATGGGAGATTTTGATGCTTCACAAAATTAATATCTCAATTAATAAATGAGATAGAAAAAATATTTTATTTGCTCTTTGAGCACCTAGAAATTTTTTTGTATGTAGCATCTTGAGCAACTTTAAACTTATATTGTAGAACATTATTCTTAAAATTTAAAATAATTTCATGCAAGTTTATTTTTTAAAACGAATGGAATTTGATTTTAAGATAATTTTTTTAAATTTCCCTTTAAGGCTTCAAACTAGCACAACAAATTGCAAAAAAAAAAAAAATTGAGTGTTTCAATAAATATTAAATTTGTATTATGAGTAGTAGAGCTGTTCGAGCATAGACCTACAAAGAAAAACTATTATCCATTGATGTAAGGTTATTGGGAAAAAAAGTTAAATTTTGATATACTGAGATTTTTTTTTATAAAATCATCTAATCAAATTCTTTTATTTATATAATTTTTTAAGAAGTGGGTGTGAGATTTAATCATTTACTGTAATAATATATTATTAGATGAATATATAAAAAAATGAATAATATTAACGTATAAAAATTAAACTAAAGTGAAAAAGAAATGAAGAATTGTGATATATTGTCTTTATGTACCATTAATGACTAGGTAGTTATTTTATGAATTGCCGAGACTAACGCTCACTTCTTAAGGCTTTGTCTTTAAGTACAAAGATAAGATTATAAGATAACCTTAGAAAGAGAAAATTAGTCGTTGTTGCATGACATCTGGCACGAATATAAGTTTTCTTTTTCAGGTTCAAGCAATACTTCTATTATTCAATGGAACAACCGAAGTGTAAAATTTTCATTCACTAGATCTCATAATTAATTAAGTTCCATTCACCGAAATGTATTAATGTACAGTTGAAGATACTCTCGAAGAAAGCATATGAATTTGCAAGCTTGACCTAGTATATATCAGTTCTTTTATAAAAAAATGTATCTGATCTGACCGGTTGGAAACCTTCTGAAGACTTTACATTACAGAGAACCCTGATTAAGTTCATGAAAAACTGATGTGCAGCTGAAACATCTTGTGCTTGAACATATTGTGCTACAAATTAAAATTAACTAGAAACCAGATTCGCACATATACATGATTTAAATAAATCAAGATACATATATACATGGAAAGGTTGTACAACTGAAATTCACTACCTTTCGATGGACCACACTTAAAAAGTTCATGAATTATACAAGAGATATGGTAAGGCTTCCCTTAAATGAGGTAATTTATAAGAATAATTATATTTTGACAACATGGGTGTAGAGGATTCCATATGTTGTGAGATGAGTGATGGAAAGAGAATAAGTTAAAAGAAAAAGTAAGTGGTGGGACTATGTTATTTGTGAATAGAATGTTTGTGTTTAAGAAAGTTGAGTGTTGAAATAGCAAGGTTTAGTTTATAAAGGTAGCTCTGCGTTAACCGAAGACATACGTTCAAGTCAATGAAGTTAATCCTAACTGAGCAAGGCCTCCATGCTAGGCTTTCCTTTAATTTTATTTGGGGTAAATATTATATGGAGTAATTCAAATAAAAAAATTTAAAAGTCTCAATTTTTATCATAATTAATGTGACATATTTATTAATTTTTAATTAATTAAATTTTACAATTTAATTTTATTCAATAATTATTCTTATATTCTTTTAAAAAATTTCCCATTTAACTATTAGCATCGCTAAATACATATCATAAGAATTTCATGATGATCACTTTTTCTACGCATGTCATATTATGAAAATATCACTAATACCTGAGAGTTTAGTTTTTGTTTTTAACTTAACAATTGCTCATGAACTTTTGAGTTAGGAGTATATAAATTAGATAAAGTTAATATAATAAAATTATATTAAAGCCCAAAAAGTTTAGTGTAATTACACTTGTCATTTATCTATTTTATAAAATTATCATTGACCTTCTATAAAATTTACTAAAATTACACTAACCTAGTTATAATATTTTGACAATATTAATATATTGGTTGAATATAATTCCTTTTTTATCACATTGAGACTAAACTCATAATTATAATTTATGATAAAAGAGAGATAGTTTAGTCAATATATGTATCAAATATTATAATTTTATCATTAACAATTATATAGATGTCACATATTATATTTTTTTACCACTTAAATTAATAAGTTAACATGTATAACAAAGGTCAATGTAATTTTATAAAATAGAAAGCTAACGATACACTAAATCTCAGAAAAACTTAGTGTAATTTTCTCCAACCATATTCTCCTAAACCAACAACATTAAAATTCAAATCTCTAATATATGCATACAACATTAGTCTAGGATCACATCCCATGCATAGGCACAAGTGAATTTATAGAATAATCAACATACCGAGTCGTTGAAAAAAGCAGAAAAAGGTCAGCTCTTCTGCTCTTATTCCATCCACCACGGGCATCTTTGAGACACCAAATCGATGTAAATCCTCTTATTGACAATGTTCAGTAGAATTATGGCCAATACCGATATGGTACAATATGGACCACGCTAACTATGGTAGGGAAAAAGCAATGTTTCATCTTGAATTGGCCTTCAATCGAGTATATGCCATTCATTGGCACAATGTGAAAAGTGTCTTACACATATTCGGAAACGGCTTTCCATCCCTTTGTGACTTCTATACATACATTGAGAGAACATGTATCATGATTGCTTCTTTGATTAATATCACACTAGATTAATTTCCTTTTCGGTTCGTATATTTTTAGTATTAAGCTTCTAGACTCTAGATTCTTGATACCCAATAACTTCACTCATTTTTGTTATAATAGTAGTGGAAGAAAGTTGATATAAGAGAATAAAGTGTGGTTCAGCTTATAGCTTACGTCCACACATCAAACTTCTATAATTGATATAAAAGTACAATATATGGAGATTACAAAAGAAGTTTATATACTTCTCACTATCCAAACCCAAATACACCTCACAAGTGTATGTACTCAAAACTCTCACCCAATGAAAACGAAAAAGAAGAAAAGAAACAAACTTCTTAACGAGAGAAAGTGTTATATGTTTGAGATTTTTTACAAAATGAATGAAACTTAAATTTATAGGCAAAATTTACGAATGCTAACCATCTGTAAAACAATGGAAAAGCATTGCATTCTCCTATCCTCCTATTTCATAGGATGCCTATAACTAAGGAGAGTAATTCTATTTCAAAACCATCCTTTCAAGCCACCAAAAAAACAACAATTCTCCACCTTGACTTGAACTACCTTCAAAGCTGAAACTGCATGAGCTATTTTCAAAAGATATGAACACCAATTATATTTAAGTAGTGTATAAACTTAGAAACTATAACTGGCTTCATGAGCATATCTATCGGGTTATTATAGGTATCAATCTTTTTCAGCAATATCACCTCGTGAAATAATCTCCCTTAGAAAGTGGTATCGAACATCTATGTGCTTCATATATCCTTTCATAATATGTTTGATTTCTAGTCAAATACATGACACTTTGGCTATCACAATATACAACTGTGATCTCTTGTTTCAACCTTAAATTGCCTACCAAGCCTCGAAGCCAAATGGCTTCCTTCATAGCTTCCGTTCAAGCCATGTACTCAACTTCTGTTGTAAATAGTGCAATAGTGGATTGCAATATTGCTTTCCAACTAATCGCACTCCCTGAGAGGGTAAAGATGTACCTTGTCAAAGACCTTCTTTTATCCAAATCTCCAGCATAGTCGGAATCAACATAACCAACAATACTATTACTAGTATTATTATTCCTATCAAATATAAAGCCAACAGTAGAAGTACCTCATAGATAGCGGAGAATCCATTTCACCCTGCAGTGCATCCTGTCGAGATTTCCCATGTATCTCCTGATGACGCTAACTTTGAGATATTTGGCCGAGTGCAAACCATAGCATACATCATGCTCCTAACTACACTTGCATAAGGAACGTACATCATCTGTTCCTTTTCTTCATCATTCTGGTGACATGTCAGTTGAAGGTTGAAATGAGCTGCTAATGAAGTATCATAGGTTTCGCATTCTACATCCCAAAGCACTCCAAAACCTTTTCAATATAATTTTTCTGTGACAAATACAATTTTCCAGCACTTTGATGCTTGTGAATTTCCATGACCAAAATTTTCTTAGGCTCCCAAATTTGTCATTTCAAATTCATTACTAAGCGGAGCCTTCAACTTATTGATCTCATATATACTTTTAGGAGCAATGAGCCCATCAACGTAAAGTAGCAAATAAACAAATGAACCATTTAAGAACTTCTTATGGTATACACAACTGTCATAATCACTTCTAGAGTGACCATGACGCAACATAAAATAATCAAATCTTTTATACCATTGTCATGGAGACTACTTCAAACCATATAGCGACTTCTTCAAAAGACAAACATGATTTTCTTTGCCTTGAACAACAAAACCTTCAGGTTGTTTCATATAGATTTGCTTTTCAAGCTCTCTATGCAAAAAAGTAGTCTTGACATCAAATTGCTCGAGCTCCAAATCAAACAATGCAACCATGGCTAGTAACACCTGAATAGAGCTGTGTTTCACAACTAAGGAAAAGACTTCATTGAAGTCTATTCTTCCCTTTAGTCAAATCCTTTTGCAACCAAGCGTTCTTTGTAATGGGTTGCTTCAACTCCTGGAGAACTTTCTTTCCTTTTAAAACTCATTTAGCCGATTATCTTCTCCTTTTGGTTGTTTCACTAGGTCCCAAGTATTGTTCTTTTTAAGGGATTCTAGCTCCTCATTCATAGCAACGATCCATTGTACTGACTCATCACGTGTAATAGCTTCTCGGTATGTTACAAGATCTTGAGTTTCAATACCCTCTCAACCAATCAGGCAAAAGAGACTATGTCAACATGAGCATATCTCTTAGAAGGTTTAATTTGCCTCCTTGCTTTGTCTCTTGCAAGATTGTAGTCCTGTAGTGGTATGATCTCCTCTTGCTCTTCAACGAACTCTTGCTCCTACTCTTCTTCATGAATCGGTTGTTCAGAAGTGTCTTCGTGTACTTCATGTAATGTTGCACTTCAAGCTCCACCTGCTTGTTGATACCATGTTCCTCTTCTGCATCTCTAACCTCCTTAGTCAAATGAAGCATGGTTGATTCATTGAACTTGACGTCTCTACTAATTATGAACTTGGGTGGTCTAAGTTCAGTACACCATAGCCTGTAACCTTTCACCCTTGATGCATATCCAAGAAATATACATTTTTGTGCCCTTCGCTCAAGTTTACCATCATTAGTATGAGCATATGCAGGCAACCAATATTCTAGATCAGATAATAGCAGACCAGACCATACCTCAAAAGGAGTTTTACATTCAATTGTAGTTGATGGGGAACAATTCACCAAATAACAAGTCATATTAAGCCTAAACCCAGAACTCTTTTAACAAGTTGGCATTAGATAACGTGCAGTGAGTTCTCTTTAGAAGAGTTATGTTCATATGTTTGCTACACCATTTTGTTGTAGTGTCCTTTGCATAGTATGATGCCTTACAATGCCTTTATTTTCACAAAATTCATTAACTGACCTTCACAAAACTCCAAACCATTGTCTTTTTGAAGACGCTTGATCTTCTTGCCAGTTTGGTTCTCAATGAGGGCTTTCCACTTCTTGAAAGTAAGGAAAATGTCATTCTTATGCTTTAGAAAATAAACCCACATTTTCCTTAAAAAATCATCAATGAAAGTTAACGGGTATCTGGCACCACCTTTTGATAGAACAGGTGCAAGGCCCCATAAATCAGAGTGAATATAATCAACTATGCCCTTTGTCTTGTGAATGACAGTGCTAAACTTGACTTTAGTCTACTTCCGATAGACACAATGCTCACAAAAGTCAAGTTTTCCCGTCTTAATATCACTAAGCAAGCCATGCTTGCTTAAAATAGACATTCCAACTTCGTTCATATGCCCTAACCACATATGCCACAACTGAGTAGTATCTAACTTAGAATTATGGGAGGATGATATAGCTGCACTAATAATTGTGCTACCTTGAAGCAAGTAAAAATCATTCACCAACTTCCTTTGATTACAATAAGAGCACCTTTGGAAACCTTCAAAACTCCACCTTCAGCGAATACTTACACCCTTAGGAATCAAGAGTGCATAAAGAAATAAGATTTTTCTTTAGGTAGAGTATATGCCAAACCTCAGTCAATGTTCTCACAACTTCATCATGCATCTTGATTCCTACCAATACCAATGACCTTACAGGACATATTGTTTCCCATAAGGACAACTCCTCCTCTAATTATTTGATAGGTTGTAAACCAATCTGATTTGGACACATGTGGTATGAGCAACAGAATCGATAATCCATGCATCACCAACTAAAGTTGTACATCCAGAGAGAACATTTTTGGCACCTTCAACAACACTTACTCACTACTTGTATCAACGGCTTTCCTTTCTTTAAGCTTTGGGCATCTGTTTCCAATGCCCTTATTTTTTGCAATAATGACACCTTCCTCTTTGTTGCCTAGATTTTGATCTAGACTTCCATCTACTATGACTACTCGAATCCACCTCCTTTGATCTTCCTTTAGCAAACAATCATCGTTATCATGCTCCATCTTCTCACAACCCATTAATGCGGACTTCACCTCATCAATATCAAGGCGTTCATGCCCATATATGAGTGTTTCCCGAAAGTGCTTGTAAGGAGGTAGAGAACAAAGCAACATCATTGCTTGTTGCTCACTGAGAATGTCTTATCCATATTCTTCAAATCCATAATGAGTGAGGTAGACTCAGAATTATATGTTCTAATAGATGTACCTTCAACCATGCGGAGCATGTATAAGCGTTGCAACATTCCAAGATGATTGGCTACCATCTTTTTCAAATACAATGACTCCAACTTGTTCCATAATGATGCTCAGTTTCTCTCAGGACCTCTTGTAATACGTCATCTGTAATGGATAATTGAATGGTAGAAAGAGCTTTTTGATCAGCTTCTTCCCACTCAAAGTCCTTCATAGTTACGGATTCTTATCTTTCCTGTCAAGTGCTACATTCAGATTTTGGTTTATAAGAATTGTCATCATAGACCTCCCACATACCAAAATTGATGTGGCCATCAAACTGCTGAATATCAAACTTAGTTGTCACCATATTTCTCTTCATTAGGTCTACCCATAATGCTATAAGCGCTCTAATACCAGTTTGTTATAATAGTACGGAAGAAAGTTGATATAAGAGAACAAAATGTGATTCAAGCTTATAGTTTACGTTCACACATTAAACTTCTATAATTGATATAAAAGTACAATGGAGATTACAAAAAAGTTTATATACTTCTCACTATCCCAAACCCAAACACACCTCACAAGTGTATACACTTAAAACTCTCACCCCAATGAAAAACAAAAAGAATAAAAGAAACAAACTTCTTAATGAGAGAAAGTGTTATGTGTTTGAGATATTTTTACAAATGAATGAAACTTCAATTTATAGGCAAAGTTTATGATGCACATTCCATTCTCCTAACCTCCTATTTCATAGGATGTTTATAACTAAGAAGAGTAATTTTATTTCAAAACCATCCTTTCAAGCCACAAAAAAAAAAAAAAAAAATTTTAATATTTTCTCATTTTCACTCCATCTATTCAAAAATTTTAAAAAATATAGATTAAAAAATAATAAATACATCTTGATAATAGTAAAATGATATATGAATGGACTATATTGCTCCTATTAAAATATATGTTTACATGATTACAGTATTGTTAAAAAAAAAAGCACAATTAATTACATTAACAGTGGCATGGGAAATAAAAATTTAATGTTTATAAGAAAAAGACAAATATTTTGCAACAAAAAACAAAAAAAAAAATAGATAAATGGAGTGGAAAGGAGGGAGTAGCTTTTTTTATTTGGAAATGATAATTGTACAAAGTGATTCAGCCCCTTTGGAGCCTGAGTTTGAGCATAAAATTAGAGTTTAAAATTTGAATCAGGCACCTCAATTCTAATTTTTATATTTGGAATAATACATTAAATCATAATTTTAATTTTACAATTTGATTTCATGGAATTCAAAAACAATTAAAATAAACTATTCTTAATTCCTAACTTATATCTTATGAATTGTCAACTTAAAAATTTATCAAATATATATATCTTTTCTCATTAAAATCTATATAATTTTTTCTCTTTCTAATTCATTTTCCAATAACCATATTAAATTTTTTTAGTAAACCCAATTTTAGAATTCAGGATTCTAAAACAATTCCACTTCTTTTTGAATTAGAATTAAAATTAAAATTCTATATTACAATTCTAATTTCAGTTTCCAAACGGATTAGCATTTTCATCATAGATATTGAGGGAGTGACGTAAAAATAGTAGAGAATTCACATTAATTTGGAGATTTCGGGAGGAATTCAATGTTAAGTGATAATGTTATCACTAAATTTTTTTGTAAAATCTCAATCATCATTTGCACATGAATCCCAAGTCATGTGACATCATTGCCATTTACTATTGAAGCGTCCTTGATTCCCATTTATCAACATGAAATCTCCACTATTAAGATATGGGCAGCTCCTTCTTATCTTAAAGGCCAATTATAGCCTCCCAAATAATTTTGGTTTTTTTTTTACTTGACCCTCTTTAAAATTTCATTTGATTAGTTCTTATAAACTTTTTATTTAATAAGATGTTTAAATATTATTATAAATAATATGTTGTGCATATGCTGTGTATCTCTCTTAAGTTTTGACTGTGAAATGTTTATTTTCTTTTACATAATGTAAATTTTATTTAAATTTTCAGATAAAAACAAAAAATTAAAAGATATATGTTGTATTTTGTATAAAGTATTAAGTACTTATCCTCCTAGGACCTAGCTCCGCCCCTAAACATGTCACGCCAGTGTCAACTGAGATACCCTAAATCGTTATGTAAAAATATCAATTTTACTCTTCATGGTTACATGGAGATTTGAACCTATGGTATTCAAATTACTAAAATCCCCCATAGATCCTATAAACTTCTTTTTTAGAGGAAAAAAAGGGATCAGGAAGTGAGGAACATAGCATTAAAGTCAACTCCCAGGTTATGGCTGGCGTTATGGGTACGGTATAGAGGAGATCCAAGAAACTGTTAAATGAACATACTCCTCTCTATTCATGGAGATACAAAAATAACTACGCAAATGGTAATCAGGAACTATGCATATGCATAAATTTAATGAATTAATTTACACGTAAAAAGACTGTATAGGTTTCAGGCCACAGAAGTTAAGGTCTGTCAATGTTGCACAAAAACTGCATAGTCCAAAGTAAACTTAGGCACCTAGATTGCACGTTTCATACACCATGAACATGCAATGCGGTCTGCAATTCCATCAAGCCATCATCTTGATCCAAAAAATAATCCTAGCCGTTCAAGACGTAGGCCGATCCAATCAATGGTCATGATGGAAACCATCAGTGACCCTTGTATTATGGTAACAAATTGTGAATTGTTATTTATTGGTTGTGTATGATCTCCGGGAAAATATACCCAATGAACCATATGGCCTTGATGCTTGTGATGTTTTTCATTGTGCATGAGATCTCAACTGATCAAAGGCATAAAGGGTTTTATAGACAGATCCCATGATTTAATTTAGATTTTGCAAGTTGATGAAAGAGAATTTACTACAAGCTATGTGATAACACTTAACACTAGCAAGCAGAGCTGTCAGTTGGTTATCAAAGTCACAAACTATTATAGCTTTGTCTTCTATGTAAGCTCAATTATGTGGCAACTACACAAGCTTAATAAAGCAATTTAGATTCAAAGCTTAATTATATTGTGGAATTCGATCCGAACACAAACAGTGAAAAATTCTTATGCAATGGAGTTCAATCACTCTGTTTTTTTTTAAATTTATTTCAAGAAAAATTATCATAGGGGTTCACAAGTTGGTTGTTAAATCAGTAGAGTTTACCATTTAACTTAAGCATGTAAGCGGATTCGACCAATCCAATGAAATTTATGAATCCAAACTAATTTGATTATGTATTGTCCCCAATTTTTTTATTATAACTAGCCCATTTTTTAATTGTAATTAGTAAGGTTAATTAGATTTTCTATGAATTATAGAGTAGTTTCTAAGTTGATGATATTAAAACTTTGGGAAAATAAGAAAAATAACAATATAAGGGTAGAATAATAATTTATTGAAAGTTAATAGTTTTATTAAATTAGAATCATAAATTAAAATAATCACAGTGAACTAAGGAAAAGAAACAAGCATAACCATTTGGATTATGGATAGAAAAATATACAAGTACTTTTAGAAACAGAATGATAAAATAAAACAGTTTAAAATCAGGAATTTGGATTATAGATAAACAGAAAATAATACTTTCCTAATATCTCTCAAACAATCATGAATGCTATCTTTCTTTAAATACTACTCTTCTCATCAAAAGAAAATCAGAAATTATTCCCTCTGATTGCTATTAAAAGAACGTGGCTGGAGCTAGGGTTTCAAGTCTGCATTCTGTCCTCTTTCAACAATCTGTAAGGTAGGTTTCTTGCCTACAATTCTTATATGAATGGTCATGTTTCTCAGAATTTTTAATGTTGTATTTACGGTTCTTGCTGTCTTGCTTTCTAAAGGTATTAAATACTGTAGAGTCAAAAGCTTTTCATTACTATTCTTAATTATCATTACTATTCAATTCCATAAAAACTTTTCTGATTGTGGTATAATTATTGGCTGGGCTCGTTTTCATTCGTTTTGGACTTTTGGTCTTCGATTAAACTTTAGTTGCCATTCTGAAAGTCATTGAATTCCATAGTTTGGCCTCGTTGCTATTAAACACTTGTTTTTCCGATTCTGAAGTTACCAAATGCCATGAATTTGCCCTTCGTTACACTTGAAACTCATTTTATCAGAGTCATTAAATATTTTCTTTTGTAATCAAAGTCATTCTCAAACAATTGCAACTCGTCACTTTGAATTCTAGACCTCCTTTATTAATGTTAAACATAAGAGCTTGTAAAGTGGCAATTTGCTACAATAATTATAGATTAAGTGATAGTACTTTAATACGTTAAAAAATTTATATATATATATATATATATATATATATATATATATATATATATATAAAAGTAGTGGCATAACAACAACAATAATAATAATAATAGAAAAAAAAGTAGAAATCATGGATACAATAAATCTTAATGGAATTTTCCTTTTCCATAAGGTGCTGAAAACCTACCGTAGGTGAAAGAACTTAGCCAATATTCATAAAATTTTGCTGTGATAAAAAGAAAATCATGAGAATGAGATTGAGAAAATTTTAGATATTGAGAGGAAATTCATTCATTTAAGTTAATAATGTTATGATATTCCGACCTAATGAATGTGAGTACGTTTTGTGACTTATGTGATTTAAGAGCGATTTTATGTGGCACATTGAATGTTATTGTTGCTATGAATGATGAAAGTATTGAGGTTATGTATATGTATTCAATGAGACATATGATAATTATTAAAAAATGGATATGACCTTTCGATCTCTAGTTACTAGCTTTGGGAAGGTGGACTCCTTCAGCCAAGTCGTACTAGGAAGGGAAGACGATATTAAACATTGGATGTGATTCTCTGGTCCCTAATTACCTCGGTAAAGTGGACTCCTCAACACAGGCCGTGCTAGGAAAGGAAGGTGATCTTCATGTTCCAACATCCTGTTTATTCCCACTGTATTTGTCAATGACGATTAACTTTTGGTATGAGCTCATTACCCTCCTGATTAGCTAAACTGGTGAATTAAAGAGATATATATAGAAAAAGACTAAAGAAAGATACATACAAAGAAAGATAAAGACAATTGAAAGACACAACTACATACCTTATGTGACTAAATGTAATTTTATATGTGTGTATGTTCATTTATACTATCATGCATACATGAAATATAATATTGCATCCATGACATAAAGATCATGCTCTGAAAGACACGTTCACTTCGGATTGAAGACTTTTGGAAAATGTAAAATGAATTTTTATGTATGCTCACATGTTTGTAATAAACCGAAGTGACTTGGGACGATTTCAATGACACTTAATATCCCTCCTGAGAGCTTTCAAGTTCTCACCCTATTTTTATTTTCGTGTCATCTCAGATAAGTATCCTAAGGTTGAAGTGCAAGCAGTGAAGCACATGTTGGGAGATTAGCTTAGCATTTTTTAATTTATTAGGATACACTTAATACATTTCCTTTATTATCTTATTGAGATTATGTTTTGAGACGGACTATTGTTAGTGGAGCTACTTATAATACTTGTCTATTTAATTACTTAAATATTTATAATGTTATTGTTGATTCCTGAGTTGATTTTATTCTATGAACTTTATATGCAATGATTATAGATATTTATTTTGCGAGTAGATATTTATATGTATGTTACACACAAGGCTTCTATTTTTCAATTTTAAAGTGTATAAAAAAAATTATTACCAATATTTTTTGCTTAATCTATTTAAAGAGTCAAGTAAATGAAATCAAAAGCATAACAATCTAGTAATTATCTCTAATATAACTTAAGCATATTGGGTTAAATATTAGGGATGTTATAGATTAGATTGGTTCGCTAGTTTAGATCATCGGGTCAATTAGTTTCGATCCAATCATGTTAGGGTTAAGAATGGAATAATTGTGCTTGAAAGCATTGTAAGAATAGAGAAGTGTAAATGCTTAAATGAATTTGCTCTATTGATACAAGACTTGAGTTGTAACACCCAGGTAGCTTTACTATATACTTAAGTTCGTATTTGGATTCTATTAGTTTGTTACCTTTCAGCTTTGCGAAAAATTCAAAACATTTAAATTAATTTACCAAAATTAATCACATATATATATTTGTATTAAAAAAATTACAAAAATGTGAGCCTTGTTTTGCAGGATTTGATCGATAAACAGGACTATAAGATTCATGTGATATCGATAGGATAGTCATAAATTAGAACGTAGACACAATACATATCACATCCCACGAGTCATAGAAATTCAATCGTTAGTAAATATGGTAAGTAGAGATAATTATTCATAGCAAAACATAAGATGGGAGATTATTCCCAAATAAAACATCCTCTTACATGCAATTGTCACTTATCAAACAAAGACTTAACCATATGTTCTTTCCAACATAGACCAAAAGATCAATACCCTAGCCTAGTTGCTCCCACAGGTAGCGTTAATGCACTCAAGCTTCTGGCCAATAAATTGATTGAGAGCAAGATCCTTCTCCAAAGATGGGGTGGTTGAAATTCCCTAAATTCGTTGGATGGATCCTTATCGCGCGACTCCAATGGTGCCACGACTTCATGAAGGTGGCTAGCCACCAATACACTGGGCATGGTAATCTAAGCAGGTGGTTTGGACCCATAGGCATAATGTTTCAGATGTCATCTCCTCATCTATATTAGTGTAAAGGCTCATGTAGTAATCCTGATAACTCCCTTAGGAGTTATGTTTTTCTTTAGTTTTCTTAGAATTTTTTGTTTATTGATAATTAGTTTTAGTTTTCATAGGTGTCTCTTTTACATCATTTGGTTCAAATTCTTGCATGATTACACTCACATTAACCTTGCATTCTAGTTGTGTTTTCCATTGGGTTGTAGCTTTTTGGAAGAAGAATTAGGGAAGCATTTGAGCTAGGCGTGCAAAGGAGCAAGAATTGAAAGCTGAAGGGATGTTAAAAATCTATGCTGGAGCATAGAAATCCATGCTGGAACATGAGTCTTGAAACTGATCGCGCTACACGTGGCAACCCACGCTACAGCGTGAGTTGCTGTCACAGTTATGATATTTTCACTTAAGCTACACTCAGCGTAGCCATAGCCACGCTATAGCGTGGGTGCATGAACTTGACATGTGGACTGGGCCTCTATCCTGGCTTTGGCAGCCCATAATTGACATAAAAACGCATTGGAGGGCGGTAAGGAGGAAGCACGAAATGGAGAAGAGGAGAGGCTAGAGCTGGAGAGAAAAGGGATTGAAGCTCAAGCACTTGAGAAGGAGATCTCTCTTGGGATTGTTCTTCAAATCTTTGAGTATTTTCTTGTTGATGGCTTCTTTTCATCTCTTTTTCATTGATGTTAATTTTGTTTTGATTTTCATGACTTTTAACTAAACCCTCTTTGCCAAGGGTGATTTATGGAGACTATGTGTTTGACATTATGCTAATGTGAATGAATTTATGTTTTGTTCTCATTTGATAGTGAGCATTGTATTTGAGTTTATTTATCTTGAATTGTTTGATCACCAATTTAGGATTGTAGGGATTTTTACAAATTTGAGAAAGGAGTAAGAGTCATGCCTATGAATGCAATGTCATGAGTTGAATGACACCTAGAGATAGGCAAACATTATTCATGTGGTATTAAAGGGTTTGAGAACTACTTGTAGACTTAAGTATGCTAAGAGATTAGGTGCTTAACTTTACTTGAGTGACATTAGATGATCTTGAGAAAGACTTTAGTGACATGATGATCCTACCATCACTTAATTGAATTTGAACAAGGCATATTGATATTTATGTTGCATATTGTTCACATATAGTTGAAGTAAATCACCCTAGCATTTTATTCTATCAATTCTCAACTCCCTTTTTCATTGTTCTAGCATTTTAGCCTTTATTCCTTTTGATATCATCTCTTTTCAATAGTTCAACTTGTTATCTAATTAGCTAGAATCGGTATTTGAATTATCCCTATGGGTACGACAACCCTATCTTTTACTCTATTACTTGACGACCTAGTATACTTGCTAGTGTCACTCTCCTTTGAGAGTGATCAAATACATACTCGTACTAGCAATGATTGACACAGATTGCATGAATGAGGAGGAAGTACCTCCGCTCAACTAAGGGGTTTCCCGTCACCACATGAACTCTGTTCTCCATCTAAAGGCAATACGGGAATAAAAAGGGAATGACAAATATAATATTTCTCAGTAGGGATATGCATGGGTGTTATCGTTTTCACCTTTAGTCACCTCGGGTTTATTTACTAAAAGAAGTGTATGCATGTATATTATCCCCTTTTAATTTTCAAAGCCATTCATTAGCCAAGATAAATCCCCTTTTTATGTCTAAGTCGTTTGCCTGGGATACAATAACAAGCATGTGGATTGTTGATTGTTGGAAATCTAATCTATGATCCTGCAAAATAAGAAAACGGAATAGAGAAAGAGTGTGTTAAGAATTTAAGCTTGAGGCATGCATGTTTGTACTACCCTTAAGGATTATTTTGTCGGCACAAAAATCTCTCCAAGTATAGTAGGCTCTTTTGGTATTAACCAGTGAATTGCTAACCAATTTTTGAAAACTAGTTCTAGAAAGTGCATAAGGTAAAGTAATAAGAGAATGAGTATGGGATTGTCATTCTCATGAGAACTAAAAACAAGTACTAGTTCATTTGGGCATGTCACTAGTTAGAAAAAAAATGTAATTGGAATGAAAGAGCGATTTGAATTTTAAAAAAAATAATCAAATTAAAATAGAATGTGAAAGAAGATAAATAAAGATAGATGTTAGAGGTGGATTTCATCATAGTTTTCTTTTCTTTTTCCATAATTATTGAATAGCTCTAAACTCCTCCAAAAGAAGAGGAGCAGGTACAAAATTGACACAACACACCACACCACACCACAAAAGCACCCTGAACAAAGAATAACACATTCTACCACCACTCCAACATGAGAAAACCAAGTCAAAGATGACATCTAATGGAAATTGTCGACACCAATAAACATCACAGTAATCACTAACTCGATAAATAAAATCCTCAAAAAATGATTTGCCCTCCTTTCCTCCTTTTTTCCTTCCTTCTTGAGTAGCCCTTCTTTCCTTTTTTTTTTTATTTCTTTGATTTTTTGCTAATGCCAGATAGTATCTATCTCATTATAGACAAGGAGCCCAAACATTTTTCTCATCTCCCATGTTCTCCTTGCTTTCTTCAAAATATCATCCTCGCCATCATCTTTTAAAAATTCACTATCATTATTCTTATCAATTAAGTCACCATCCTTGGTCTCAGTACTCACTTGGGTCGCCTAAAACTTTCCAAAGCAGTATCAACTCTATTATAAAAAATAGCAACCATGTTTGAAGCAGCATCATCATTAACCTTTCCCTCCACACCTCTTCACATTCCAAAATCTTCGCTCCCTATACTACAATTCTTATGATTTCTCTAACAAAAACATCAAACTCATGATTCTCAGACATAACTTAACCCATCCTTGAATGGAAGAGAAGAGCATGTTTTAACCAAGAGCCTTGCAATGCTCTAATCAGACCCATACTCTATATTTTTGTCAAGAGTGATCACCTTCCCCAATAACTCACCAATCCTTTTAAAATTAACAGAGGACCAACCATGAGAGGAAACCCCTGAGCATTTAATCCAAAACCTGTCTACTATGGTTGCACTTCCTCTCTTGACCATCTCCTAATATTAAAATGTTTCAAAAGAAAATCACTTTTGGAAGCCAAAGTTTTTCTAACTCTCTGACTCAAAGGTTAGAATGCATTTGGAAGATCAATGCCCTTACACCAACTAGACAAAACCACTCATGCAACAAATTATTCTTTAGATCATCAAAATCTACAGATTCCTTTATCACTCCAATCAAACTTCTTTTTAACCATTCCATATTCTCTCGACAAATAATCCCTTCATTCCATACCAATAGTCGTTCTTCAGAAATCTTGTAATTTTAATATATTGAAAAGTGAATGTATCTAGCTATAAATTATAACTTTTCAATGTACTAAAATTACATGATTTTCTAAGAGTGACAATTAATATGGAATGGAGATATATGCCTTTGACTACATCCTTATACTCTCCTCCTATTTAAAGCTTGACGTTTTGGTTCCCTGAAGTATTTATCCTACTAGGGTTGGCACATAACACCTCTTTGTATCGCCTCCATCTCAAAACCAGGATGCTTAAGACTTCGAAGTTTTTTTTTTTCTTTGTACCTCCCTTTCATCATAAGAAGAAACTGGTGGTTGATGCACTTCGCGTTTGAAATTTGACTCTTTCACATAGGCAGTGTTGCCTTTGATCTCCATTCCATTGCAATTTTATATTGCATTTAAAGCTTCCTCCTTTGATTCAAATCTAACAAAAGTAAAAAGGTTGAACTAAAGTTCTTCGTATCTTCCTCGAAATATAGATGTCAATCGCCTTCGTCCATTTGAATATTTGCCCTAACCATGCCTTAGTTATTGAAGAGGGAAAATTATCAATGAAAACGGTGAAAGACACTCACTCCAACCTTCTGAATTCTTCTATACTATTGGACTTGCAATTCCATCCTAATCCACTCCTATTGACGCCAAGCATCGTGCTTACACCCCTTGCATTATCAAAGTTTCCTGCCTTTATATTGCCTAATTGTTACTTTCTTTTCCTAATAATATTATTCCTGATCAAATTTCTCATTACTAATAATTGTAGCATGATCTCTTGCTACTATAACCCTCTTGAATAAATCAGACAATCGATCTTCTGGCACTATTTTAAATTTATCTTAAGAATGAAAAATAAGAATTATCAGAGATTATGCAACTCTATCTCTAGCCTTTAACCTATATTAAACTATAGTTTGGCTTATTTTATAAGGTGAGATATCTTTCGACAGTATAAAACCATACATCAATTAATGCATGATCAAGCCAAAAACATTAAGATTGCTAGAAAATAAGAAATATATTAAAAAGAGTTTCCTAATAATTCATTTCCCTTGCACTTAAGAAACTTATTAGCAAATGAAAATAAAATAAAATAAAACAATAAACCTTGGAGTCATGTTTATTAGAATTAGCATCAATCCTCAGCCTATGTCACCCTAATCCCTTTCTCTATAAAAGAATCATCTATTTAAAAAAAATAATGTAAAACTAAATTGAAATCTTCAATTCTTCTCTCCTAGATTTTAGTCAAATATTTATCTATCTCTTTAAATCTTTATCCAAATCTTCTATTCAAATTATTAATTATTAACTGATATTGCTAATTTTTTTTTGTTTTGCAAAAAAAAAAAATTGTGAGAATACCTACCAATTAAATTCCAAATACTCAAATTAAATGCAAATCAAAAGATAATCCCACTAATAGAAAAAAGTATTCCAAATTTACAAAAAGAATTAGAAGATTTTATTCATAAATAAATGTGAGACAAATAAGACAATAACACAAGTTATCAAGAACTGATTTGATATGTTATGATATGATTGATAACCTAGACTATAGAAATATAGAATAACAGTGTGACAAGAAATTTAAGGCTAAGTGCGTGTTTGGATGGAATATTTCCAAAATATAAGGGAATTTAAAATGTTAGGAAATTAAAATGCTTCAATTAAATTCCTTAAATTTTTAAATTTTTTGTTTGGATAGATAATTACATTTCCTTCATTTGTAAAATACTTTGTTTGGATGAGGTAATTACATAACCTTAATTTTAACATATTTTATTTAAAAAACATAAAGTAGTTTTTCTAAAAAAATAAGATTTTTTTTATTAATAATCAAAATTTAAACGATCTAGAATCAATTATAATGAGTTCATATTTCATAAATTATCTTAAATTTCATTCATAAAATATTTTAAATTTGAATTATAAAATTTAATTGTTATATAAATAAAATTGAATGATACGTAAATATAAAATCATGTAATATAAACTGAATATAAAAAAATTTAAAATGCAATAAAATGAATTAAAAATAACATTAAATAAAAATCTCATAAATATAAAGAAACTAAAATAAAATATAATAAAAGTGAGACTTACCAAAATGAGAAAAACATATATTTGTACGTGTAGGGATTTCCAAAATTTCCTCTTTATAGGTGAAAATTAAAATCCTCTATTTTAGATAGATAAATTCTCTCTTTAAAATCCTTTAGATTCTATAATTTCTTCTAAGTTAATATCCAAACGGATATTTTATCATAATAAATTTTAAATCCTTCTAAAAATTACATTTTCCCTAGAAAGGGCTAAGTGGAAAAACAAACCTATTCTATATTATGATAAACTAACTCAACTTTTTGGAAAAGACCAAGCAATAGGAGACCATGCAAAAGCAATCCTGAAATAAGAGCAAGATGAGCGCAAATGATAGGAATGAATATGGTGATACCATAGATGACACAGACCATTTGGTGTCTACTAATGAAGTTACTTTAGATGGATTTGATATTGTTGATGAGGAGCAACATCCATTCACTTCCCTTGAAGGCTTTTTGATAATCAGTCTCTTGGTGCAACACGTCGTCATTAATTACAAGAGGGAGAAAATCATGAAAGATAATGTAAACATGCATATCACTAAATCTATTGACAAGATGGTTGATGTGTTTGATAGCTTGGGTAAAAGTACAACAGATTTGATCAATCTAAATAAGAATGTTGCTCTTGAGGATATGTGAGCACAATTGGTTGACATCAATGTTGAACCAACTTAATTTCTTGCCAATCGTATACATTTACTTTGTCCAAGATCATGGTGATATGAGAGCTTTTATGAGAATTCTGATTGACTAGCATAAGGAGATGTTACCTCCTATTGTGCCAGGGTAACCACCTAGTACTTATTCTCTCTATTCATGGTAATATTTTCTTTTTTACTCTTTTCATTTATCATTTAGACCTTTTGGTTTTAGATCATTTTTTTTGGTGGAATAATATATTAGTTATATTCTATTCCATATATTTGCAGATCATATGGAGATCTCAACATCCAATATTATTATTATAGAAGACTTGGAGTATGATATCTTGGTGGAAGATTTGGAGATTACATACATGAAATTCTCATTTTGTTTATTTTGTTTGACTTTGATCTAGAACATTGACACTTTGACACAATGACTTCATTTTATAAATTTTTTATTTTTTCTTTAGTTATTTTATATTAATATCTAATAATTTTATTAGCCTGCTCACGTTTATCAAACATCTTATTTTTATTATTTTTATTTATTTCAGTCATAAGCTTAGTTTAAAATGGGTCTGTAGTGCAGATTTTGCACTCACATACCTGGATATGGGGATCTATGTCCTTATACTTGCCAGGAACAAAGCTCCACAGATTGTGCACCCTAACAAGGGTCATTATTTTTGACATGGTTTAGGGTTTAATTGATAATTGATAATTTGTGTTTCATGTACTAGAAAAACTGATCCCTTTTTGAATTTTCATGTATATATATATGTAAAGACTGGTCACTCTTTCTTCTCATATGAATGCATGGTGTAAAAAAATTGACAAAAGGAAATATAATTGCCTCATAGCTTGATGGCTTTTTTGGTGCAGTGTGCGGATGGCAAGTTTTGACTAAAATTATTTAGGTTCATTTGAATACTATAAATTTTTTTTTTTTTAAAAAGTTAAAATTCATATTTTTTATATTGTGTTATGTTGAACTAAATAATTTATTATTTTTCTAAAAGTTATTCTTAATATTTTTTAAAAAGTTAAAATATTTAATTTTTTTAAAAAAATTTATTCATATATATTTAAAATAATTTATTTAAAAATAAATTTTTATTTTTATATAAGAGTTTAGATCAACTATTTACTGGACTTTAATATTGTCCGTGCTTGTAATTTAATGGGGGAGAACGTGTTCATGGCATATGTCAGTATTTGTGGTTGACTCATTTATTTTGGTCAATACCTTAATATGTGGTCAATATGTCTAATGTTCTCACTGCAAATAGCAATTACGATATTCTTTTCATATTAAAACAACTAAATTGTAATATATTTGTTATAAGGGTAATTTAAAAAAAATAAAATATAATGATTTTGATTCCATTCTTTTTTATTTTACTATTCAAATAATAGAATAGTAATTATACTTTATTCCATTCTAAACAATCCAAATAATGGTGTGAGATTTTATTCATTTTCATTTCACTCCACTCCACTCAATTATATTCTACTTCACTTTATTTCATTCCACTCCATTCACCATTGTTTATCATACAAAACCTAAATTGTTTACAGATCTTGGAAATAATAGTTGAGTTAAATTAATTGTGGTTAATTTTTGAAAAAATGATTTCAAAAAACAATTTAAAGAAATATATTGTCCCCATGGAACTGATTTGGCAAAATTTAAACGGTACAAAGTAAATTATTGTTTTTGCTCTCGGGACAGGTAAGAATTCCTCAATTTTCTGGCTCTTAGCAATAAGTTCGCCTCCCTTTACTCTAAAGATTGCAACAAAGTAATTCAACGGTGCTATGGAAATTTGAGTTGTCCCACTCCCTTCGCAAGTACCACGTGAATGTAGTTTTGCTTCTCATCATGTTTCTTATGAAACAAGTTGTCCCAAATTTGATGAAGTGGCTATCACTTTTATTCCTACATTATTATTATTTTCAACAAACTTTTATTTATTAAAGAGCTGTCTCAAATCAACACTTTAATTTACTCTTATATGCCTCTCAATAAATTTTTTTTTTCCAGTTATAACAATCACGGAATCACTAAGGTGAGAGAGATGATTTATTGTGAGATTAAGAGGAGCAAATATTGATGTTAGATTTTACATAAATAATCAAAATTAAAATATAAAGTCATATGACTTCTTAAAATTATCATGTGACCATGATTTATCATTAATTAACTTTCAATTTTGATTATTCATTTTATAGAACTATCTATAAAAATTTACACATCATTTTTACTCTATAATTAACCAAACACATCCTTGTGAATAATTGTCATGGGATAACTAGAGTGAGAGAATGGTTTATTATAATTGTAAAAGGAGCAAATGGAGCTCATATATGAAATTTTACACCTCTTCTTTACCCTAACCAAACATACCCTAAACATAAAATTACTTCATAATATATACAAATTTTAAATTACTTTTATACAAAAGAAAAATTCAAATCACTTCAGAACTACAGAGATCATAGAAAGACAAAATCAATTATAAATTGCCATATCATTCCTACGGCCTTTACATTCCTCTTATAGCGTGTTGGCTTTATTTAGAATCTACAAAAACACATAAGAAACTAGAATAGCGAAGGATGGAAAAGGCAAAAATAGATAAATGAAAGTGAAGCAATCTTTAGCAAAGTTTCTTGGATCTCATTAATAATTGTTAAAGTATAAAATTATTTATATGTCACTACCATCAACTTAAGCTTTTAGAAGGAATAATTTCATAACATCATTTACATGAAAAAAAATGTGTTAGATTATAAAATTATTTGTCTATACCCATAACTTAAACTTTTGAGATATATGATTTTATTTTAATAATAATCATAGTTAAAAGCAAATAGATAAATATTGTCACCAATATCTATTACGCTTTTTAAAAAAAAAATAAATGATAACCAGTGAAAATAAATAAAGTTTCTAGATCAATGTTATTTATATAGCGGCTGGGTATACATGTTAAAGATGAAAACCAACTATATAACATTAGTCCTTGCTTGCAAAAGGCACTGCGAGGCTTCACCGCTTAATTGTTTTATGAGGGCAAAAAAATACATATTGTTATTGTTGCACCTAATTTTTAAATATTCCCTTTTTGTTCCTTTAAAAATGAAGAACAAGAGAAATAAACTTTTCAAATGCACACATGTTTATCATACACTTGGTTTTTAACACTGGTATTAGGTTTTGTCTATGGCACACCATGTGATATTTGATTTACCACAAACCAGTCATTTAGTCCCATTTAAAAAGTGTGGCTGAATATTGAAAAATATGGCTAAATTATTTCAGTATACTTTTAAATGCATTTAGCATGGTGTATAGTATACCATAATTCACCCACCAGTGCCTTTGGCCCTTGTATAATCATATTTCAATATACATATAAGCACTAGTAGACAAAAGGCCAAAAAGTTCCAGCTGAACATCAGCACAGGTTTACACCATAAACTGACTATAAAAAGTGCTTAAAACATTAGTACATCAGCATTGTGACGAAAAATCTGTCATTCATAAACAAAGCTGTATTAATAATACTGCACAAAAATGCATGAGGAACATGTTTTACTTGAATGGTTCAAATTCAGAAACAACTGGTAAGATCTTATGTACTAGATATCAAAGATTGCAAGGATAACCATAATCACATGTAGGAATTCCGAGCACTATAATAATGTTTCAAATAGTTCAAAGAATCTATAACTTTACAATAGTTAAGCCATCAAACATAGTTTAACATAACTATAAAAAGAATTAAAAAGATATAGAAGAGGGAACTGATAACAGAAGAAAAATTTTTAACCCTCCAGAACCCTCAACCTTAATGCACGTTCATGGTGCTGGTACTCCATCTTGGAATGGTCCAAGAATGCCTTCAACAATGGTATGTCTGATAGTTTTCTGTTTCATCATTTAGAGGGGAGAAATCAAGTTAGAAATTTTATGACATTTAAAAAAGACAAGAACAAGGGCTAAAATGACTAGCATGCTGATAAGTTAAAAATATATCAATTCTCATGGTAGCAATCTGTATGGATGCAAAATCTCCTGTCCCCTCCACCCTTTCACCAGTCAAATTTGCCACTTGAAACATAATATATATAGCAGATAACTATCTTCAGTTTTTATTTTGTTTTATAAATATTTATTTTTCAAATAGCAAATCATATTTATTTTTACATGTTCCGAGAACACCAAGTGGATATTCCCCATTCCCAATAATAGAGTAACACTTTAGCTAGAATCTACCTTTAACTAACTTTTAGGGTGTGTTTGGTTGATAATACATTAAATTAATTCATGTAATTTTTACCCTTATTTTTATCCTCTAACTAAACATGCCCTTAGTTGAAATGTCACTCTATTATTGAACACAGAGCATATCTATCTGGAGATCAGAGAACATGTAAGAATTTTCTTAACAGAGGCTACCAGGATAACATTGAGGAAGAACGCCATGTGCAATCACATTTATTGATTGTTGGGTAGTTGGCCCTTATCCTCCTTCTATGCATAACCAGCCACATCCACTGAATGAGAGAAAATTCAGTACTACAAGTAGCAGTAGGTAGTTGCATAGTTTCATTACATGTGTCTCGTTATAATGAAAACAAGAAATCCTTTTATTCTAGATGCCATTTACCTCACGGCAGCTTAGAAGTCTGAATGGGAAAACTAAAACAAGGGTGTGAACATGATGTATCTGGCAGGGACTGCATACTTTTCGTTCACAAACACAAAATTTTATTTATCTTGGACCTAAAAAATTTCCGCCTTTCTTTTATCTACTATTACCTGTGCATACTTAAGTCTTCTTCCAAGTAAAATATATTTCTCAGTTTATGCTAATTAGTTTCTAGAAATATCTCCATAACAGACAAAAAAAAGTCCTCAAGTCCTCCTAACTTATAGACCGGGATGTCTGCTGTTGAATATATGAAGCAACTGCCAATAAATGCATACCAGTCAAGCCAACAATTGAGCATCAATACCCTACTCAAACACTACTACTGACTTATGATGCATGTACCTTTTACTTGTGCTGTTGAAGGCAGCAATTAGCTGCAAAAAATGGCCATTCTTCCCATCATGCTCTTAATTGCCAACCTACTCTTGTGCTTCTACCAAATTTCCTCTGCAACTGATGCCATTACCAAATTTAAACCACTTCATGATGGAAGCACATTGGTTTCCAAGGATGGAACCTTTGAGTTGGGTTTCTTCAGCCCAGGAAGGCCCACAAACCGCTATGTAGGAATATGGTACAAAAATATCCCTGATAGAGTCGTTGTTTGGGTTGCCAACCGTGACCATCCAATAACAGACAACTCAAGCGTACTTTGCATAAGCAAAGAGGGAAACCTTGTGCTTCTCAGCAAGAATCAGACTCTTCTTTGGTCAACAAACTCAACAACAAAGGCTTTGAGTCCCATTGTGCAGCTCTTGGACACAGGAAATTTAGTACTTAGAGAGGAGAACAATGACAACAACAACAACAACAACGATGACAACTTCTTGTGGCAAAGTTTCGATTATCCTTGTGACACACTCTTACCAGGAATGAAGCTGGGATGGGATCTAAAGACTAGACTAAATAGGCGTTTAACCGCTTGGAAGAGCGGGGATGACCCATCTCCAGGGGACTTTACCTGGAGCACTATCCTTACTAGCAACCCTGAAATGGTGCTGTGGAAAGGATCAGTTGAGTACCACAGAAGTGGCCCTTGGAATGGCAATGGATTCAGCGGGGCACCCCTATGGAAGGGTGCTCCTGTTGTTGACCACATATGGGTGAACAACACGAATGAGGTGTACTACACATACATCCTCAAGAATAAGTCTGTGGTCTCAATAACTTTGATAAACCAAACCCTTTACCAAAGGCAACGCATCACATGGATTCCGGAAGACAAAAAATGGAAGCTTTACCAGTATGTGCCAAGGGACAACTGTGATACTTATAATCCTTGTGGACCATATGGAAATTGCATCATTGATGAGTCCCCAAATTGTCAGTGTTTAGAAGGATTCAAGCCAGAATCATCACAGAATTGGGATGCAATGGACTGGACACAAGGTTGTGTACATAGTGAACCATGGAGCTGCAGGGTCAAAGACAGAGATGGGTTTCGCAAATTTCCCGGCTTGAAACTGCCAGATACTACACATTCTTGGGTTAATGGCAGTGTGATGCTTGAGGAATGCAAGGCTAGGTGCATGGAAAACTGTTCTTGCACGGCTTATGCAAACTTGGATGCAAGGGGAGATGGTAGTGGTTGTGCTATTTGGTTTGGTGATCTTCTTGATTTAAGAGTTTCAGATAGGGGACAGGATCTGTATGTTCGGATGGCTACCTCATGGACAGGTAAAGATTGTGGTTTTCTTCTAACTTATATAATTAACTTGCTTTCGGGACTAAATCATTCTTCATTTCTTTGTCAAGTTGGGAATGCAGATGCTAAGCATAGGAATAAGAAGACAGCAGTCTTGGTAATTACCATCACACTTCCAATAGTCATTGTGTTGCTACTTATACTCTCTTACATTTACAGGACAAAAAGAAAGTGTCAAGGTACAAAGTTTCTGAAATTTGCTTCATTAAATATTGTACAAGATACCATCAACACCTACTTAGTCAAACTTTTTCAACAACTCTTTTAGAGCTTCATGGTTCTGAATTTCTCTATTAACAACGAACTGTTTTTGTTTATTAAATCAAAGAGAATACAAATGAAAGCATGTCAGCTGAAAATGAAGAGGAAAGTGGACAAGGAGATCTAGAACTTCCCATATTTGATCTTACTACAATAGTCAAGGCCACCAATGACTTCTCAATTGACAACAAGCTTGGGCAAGGTGGATTTGGACCTGTATACAAGGTATATATGCAACTTATACCTATTAATCATAAAATATAAATCATGAATCATTTTATAAAGCATTCATATGTTGTCAAATTTGCTTCAATTATGAAATTTAGGGTACACTTGCAAATGGACAAGAAATTAGTTAAAAGACTTTCAAAGAGTTCTGGACAAGGATTGAATGAATTTAAAAATGAGGTAATATTATGCGCCAAACTTCAACATCGAAATCTTGTTAAGGTTCTTGGATGTTGCATTCAAGGAGAGGAGAAAATGCTAGTCTATGAATACATGCCCAACAAAAGCCTAATTCATTTTTTTCGGTTAGTATCCTTGCAAAGCTTAAATTGCATATTAAAGGTATAGTTTATTTGGCAGTTTTTTGAAAGAAAAGGTTAACCAACATAATAAACAATCATGACAGATTCAACTCAAAGTAAAATTCTGGATTGGTCTAAGCGCTTTCACATCTTGTGTTCAATTGAATTCTTTATCTTCATCAGATTCAGATTAAGAATCACAGAGATCTAAAAGCAAGCAATATTTTGTTAGATAGCAATATGAATGCAAAAATTTCAGATTTTGGCTTGGCAAGAATGTGTGGAGGCGATCAAGATAAAGGAAATACAAAGAGTAGTTGGAACATAGTAAGTTCTTTAATGATGCAGAAGTTTTATTATACAAGAATTGAAAATCTCTTTAACTAATTTGTCCCTCCTTCAGTGGTTACATGGCTTCTGATATGCCAATTTATCTTCAAAATCTGATGTGTTTAGCTTTGGTATATTATTGTTAGAGATTATAAGTGGAAAGAAAAATAAAGGAGTCACATATCCAAGTGATTGTCATAATCTTATTGGACATGTAAGTAACTAATTAGTTTTACTTTTACTTTTATGAAGTAGTAGTAGATAACAATTATTTCAATTACTGTAGACGTGGAGGTTATGGAAAGAAGCATTGTTTTAAAAACCTCTTTGGTATGAAATAAGCCATTATGGTTATTTTGGATAAAGACTCTTATTTTTTTTTTTTTTTTTTTTGCTTTTTTCCCTTTTTTGCTTTTTTTGCTTTGTTTTTGCTAAATAATGTTTTTCTTAAACCTTTAAAAATTCTAATATGACATATATAAAAAAATACAATAACTTTATTTATATTGTTATGAATTGTGAGTTTGTGATGTAAAACTTTGTGTGTTTGCTTGTGTAATTATGTTTTAAACTTGTCAATTGTGATTCATGATTGTGAAATGTGAACAATATTTAGGAATTTATGTTATTTATTTATGTTTTTGTATTTGGATCCTTTAAATGTCAACTGATTAATTAGTTATCATTTTATTATATTTAATTTAAATTTTTATATATTTTTACATATTTTTTGTATAAATTTGGTTCTTTGTAACCAGACCAGACGAGTTCATTAAAGTTCTAAAACTATGGAAAGAAGGCAAGTCAGAGGAATTGATTGATGATTGTTTCAAGGATTCATGTGTTCTATCCGAAACCTTGCGTTGCATTCAAATTGGTCTTTTATGTTTGCAACATCACCCTGATGATAGACCAAATATTGCATCTGTGGTTGTGATGTTGAGTGGTGAGAACACTTTGCCACAACCAAAGGAACCAGGTTTCTTGATAGATAAAATCTCAGTAAAAGGTGAAGCTTCTTCTGGGAAGCAAACCTCTTCTTCAACCAATCAAGTAACTATCTCATTGTTGAACCCCAGATGAAGATATTTTACTTCCAAGGCTTCAAATGGACTTATTTGAGTAGTACATTTTCTCAACTTTGGTGTTACAGTCATGTTGTATAGTTGTTATTTATTGAGGTTTATGAATATTTTCTTTTCAAAAGAAGCGGTGATGTATGAATATTTTATGTTGCATACCATTTGTACAGCTGTAGTAATAGTGTGTATTATATAGTGACAAGGGATGTGATGATTCAAGTTGATCGATCGCTGTTTTTAGGGTGGGTTTGCATTCGGGATTTGGCTCTCACACTTTAAAGGGTGAAGTGCATGACTTCAATTATTGATAAAATCAATGGTTCAAATTATCATACAGATATGATATGTCATGTTAATGTTTATATCTTATAATCACTTCTTTTTGTCTAATGTCACTCCCGCTTAGATTTCTTTTTTTTTCAATATCCTGAAATGTCCCCCTTTTCTTTCATAATTAATAATTTGTTGTTGCTTCAATATTATTCAAAATTATTATTATTATTAATATTTTAAAAGAAATCTATTATATTTGCACCATGAGTTGATTTGCTATTGTTGCAATTCATGCTAAAAAATGTAATATTTAATTATTTTATTTTTATAATTTTTAAAGAAATTTTTACAATTTTTTAAGAAATTTCCATAATAAATTTGTACAAATTTATTATTAGAGCAATTAATAATTAATTTAATATTCAAATACTTAATATTTGAATTTTTATATTACCACTGCATATTATAAGTATTTATAATTTATGTGTTTGATATATATACCATTTATCCTTTAAGCACATGTATACAATTTAATATATAATTTATGAGTTTGATATATATACCATTTAATAATTGTACATTATGTACTATTAGAATAAAAATTTATGTTAATAATAATTGTTGTCTGATTGATATACAATTCGAATCATTAAATAATGTGACAAAATATATAGTCAGATGATAATATAATTTTTTTTACATTTACAGTTAATATAAATAAATTTTTAATCAATGACTATTTTTTATTCAAAATTTATTATGTTTACAATAATTCACTTAAGTTATTTTCATTTATAATATTTACAAAATATTAAAAAAAAAGTATAAAATACGGTTACGTTTAAAGGAAGTTATGTGAAATAAAAAATATAACTCAACTATAAACTATCTTTAAAATTAAAAGAACCAATTTGTGACAATATTATATTTTTCATTTTTATGAGAAAAATGAAATTTAATATATTTTATAAGCAAAATATCCAAGAATAAAAAGCTTTTTACTGATATAAAAATATCACAAAAAGTACAATTAATACATATCAGAATAAAATTTTAAAAAAATATTAATAATATTGAGTTTGAATAAAACTAGAAGTCACAATTAATATATTGATGTTATAATTATGAAAGAGAATAGAGGATATTTTAGTAAAATTACATGAAAGTTAATTTAAGTGGGAGTGACAGTAGGTAAAAAGGAGCGACAATAACCATTCCCATTATAAAGTTCTAAACAGTTGATTTTTGATCAATGGTTGGAATCCTGCACTTGTGTCCTTCCAAAAAGGACTCTAGAATCAGTATAGGGGAGACAAATCCTTAGATTAGCAATGACAATAAGATTATTTTAATAATCAATTATGATGAAATTATTTTCGTATGTAGATGTATTAATGAAAAATTGATTTTAAGATAATATGTTTTGTTTGGATTGTATAACAGAATTTCTATTACATAATAAAAAATTACTAAAAAACGATATGGAATGATTGGCTTATATTATATAATGTTTATATAATATAAAATCTTTAGCTCTTAAATCTAAAATAATAAAATATTTACAGGATTTAATTTTGATGAATCAATAATGTAAAATAGTTTAACTCATTTATCTAATAATGGCACATAGCAAATATAGTTAACTTGAAAAATCATTCAAATTAAGAAATTTAAGTGGATGGGAGTGGATTTTCCACTCTAAGTATATCAAAATTAAACTCATGTTTATAATCATAATGTTGGAAAATAAGTGCTAATGTCAGTCAACTCACCTAATTATGTCTCGTGTAATCTGCATTGTGAATGAACTCTAGAAGCATATATCCAAATAGAGGCGAGGACCAGAAGCAATGAATGACCCACACACACAACAGGAACGGGAAGAAGGCAAAGTTGAAGGGACTTAGGGCAAGGCAAGGTTGTAGATTGACCTGTCTTATATGTATTTATAGAGTGTGAGATATTGTGAGACTCATATCAAATTTATTATTGGATAATATATGGATCCATTCAAATAGGATTCACATATAATTCAATGATAAATAGAATGTGAGTTGATATAATATCTTACATTCTATAAGACAAATAATATTATTCTCTTGTATTTTCATCGGTGAATAGTGAAAAGTACCAAGACACGAGTCGTTTGGTTGCGGAATATATCGAATCAATTTGCTTAGCTTTGGCGTTCAGCCATGAAAAATATAATATTAGATTGCGGAGAAATTTTGATGTGGTTCATTTTTACCGATTTAAACATGTTTTTTCTTTATAAAAGAATTAATTTTGATTTTAATTTCAAGAGTCTAAATTCTATGCAATGACAGTTAAAACATCTAATCAAATCACTCTATTTATATGACTATTTAAATAGTGAGTATAAAACATAACCATTTTTATTAATTAATGCTATAATATATAATTAAATAATAGTGTAAAAAAAATTTACATTATCAATGTAAAAAAATTAAATTCTAATTTAAAATAAATTAATTTCTTAATGGAAAAAATATATAAACATTAGTTCATAAAAAGCTGAGATGTTAAAAGTGAAATTATTTAGGGACTAAAGATTAATATATTAAAAGTTTAATCTTTCAAAGACTAATATTTTAAAAATCAATATTTTAGGGATTAATGTGTGTATAATTTTTTTTGTTACATAGATTAATGCATCTATCAAGAAATCTTTTGACAATTAAAATGTTAAAACAAAAACCTTTTAGGGATTATAGTGTACATTTACATTTTTTTTTTGTTTCACTTCAAACATATCCAAAAACTGAATGGTTTTAATCTTGTTTGGCACACTTGGTAAGATAAGGCTTGATAGTATAAAATTTGATAAATTTTTAATATTATATAGTGTTTGGTGTCACATTAAATAAAATATTATATTTTTTATTTTATAATATTATCATTTATTTACGAATAATTCTAGCATCATAAGTAAACATTAAATAAAATAATAATAAAATAGCAATTTTTATTAATTATTTAAATATAATTTTCAAATATTATATTTATGTAAATAATTTTTATTAAAATTTAATTTATATTAAATGTTGTTATTTATTTTAATATTTTATAATTATTTATTATTTCAATAAATTATAAAAATAAAAATACATTTTATATATTTAAATATTTATATTTTTAATCATAATTATTTAAATTTAAATTAGTAATCCTTACTTTATATATTACATATTATTTATTAGTTATTTATATATTTTATTAGGTAATAATTTATAATTTTCATTTATATATTATTTATTTAAAGAATTTATTTTTATTAAATATTTATTATTTTATTTTATTTATTATTTATCAATTATATTTATATTTATTTTAATTATATATAAAATTGATATCATATATTATTTGTATTTATTTGTTATAAAATAATTTTATTAAAAATTATTTTTTATTTTTATAAATTTATTTATTATTATTTATATAAAAATTATTTTATTTTAATAAAATATTAAAAATAAAAGTGACCTATACATAAAAACTAATCAGACCTATTTCGACCTCTTATTGTTATATTAAGTTATACATTATTTGATGTATAAAGGATTATGATGTATAACTTATATAATATATTATTTACACCAAATAATAGATAAAAACATACCATATAATATTAACCCTTATTATCATGCTTAATACATCATATCATACACACCTTTATTGTGCCATTAGACTATCTATTTCAAATGTTGAACGGCAAAAGAGGCCAAGTCCTTCAATTCTATTGGGCAACTTTGTCATTCTAAGTCTAAACACAATAATTTGGCGTGAAACTCCATTGTACATATGATAATTAATGGTCTCAATATCAAAATATTTTTTATATCTGCATTTAACACGAGGACACCTAACCTCCCCTTTATTTGTGAACTATTTTGATTGACATGCAAAATTTATAAACTCATCAACTCTCGCATAAAACTAACCCCTCAATCGTGGTGCAACTATCACACATCCACAGTCTTGCGTGGAAAACATAGTTCTTGAATGGAAACCTAACCTAAAAATTTTATTAAAAACTATCAACAACCAAATTTTGGAGAGTTGCTTCTTAAGTTAGGAGTTTCAACAAAACTTAGCAAACAATTGCTTAGTTATTAACAATAAAAAAAAATATGGTAATTTATTATTTATGTCAAAACAACCAAAATTTTTAAGAGAACATCCCTTAATTTAAGAGTCTCTAAATAAATTTAATTTATAACAACTTAGTAAAAAAATTCAATATAGGTCCCCTTAAATTAGGAGCCTCCTATTTTAATTAAAGAAATTTCAGCAAAGTTTTGCTTTAAAACTTGGAGACTCCACAAAATTCTTTCTAATCAAATTCACAAAATTCAATCTAGTCAAACAAACAAAAGAGAATTATTGTCATTTCAAAAAACAAAATAAACACAAAAATCCTAAATCTATTCTAGAGCACACCCCCTAACTCACATCATGCATATGCCCTCATATCATACTGTTAAACAATATTTCATAGTAAATAATAAGAAGAAATGCTAAGCCCTTTTTGAAAAACATGTAATTTCCAACCCTATAAATCTATCTTAAAAATTATAAGTCTCTGAGTTAATACAAGACAAGAATGAATATAGGTATAAATGTACTAACTTATTGGTTGTCCAAATATAATGTAATCCAAGTGCAGTTCGCAAAATGCTTTAATCAAACTAGTCAAAACAAGAAAACATTGAAAAAATTAAACAAAGTTCAAAACAAAAAATGATGAGCGACAAAATGCAAATGAAAAGGAGCTCAAACAATAATATAATAATAATAATAAACTATTCAAATGTTCTACACTGTACTAGGATCACAATGGTGATCTCGGGGGGCTCAATGGCGGTCCAACAACAGCGGTTGGTGATGATGGAGAGCAACGGCATTGGAGGAGTGAAATAGAGAGAAAAAGAATAGTATTATTTATACTATTTGTGAGACACGTGACACACTCTTATTTATTATTTGGATCTCAAATTAAATGAGGTTTATTCTATTCAATAATAAATATGAGTGTGTTGATATTGTTCACAAATGATAAATATAAATAATATTTTGAGAAAATGGTTGCAAAAGTGAGAAGAAAACACATGCAGGTGATTAAATCTTATCCTTGCCGATGAATTTGCAAGGGAAAATCCCTCAACAATGCTTTAATGAATCACATCATTTCATTAATCCACATTCCTGAGATATTCCCATGGTAAATGGGCAATCGTAGAAACACGTGTCAAACGATCACATTATTGAGAAAATATCCTTGGTAACGTGAAAGATGAAACGTTTCACAAATCGAACATTATGAAATTCAAATAGCAAGGGACTATATGTTGGTAATATTTACTTAAAAACAAAAAATTAAATTAAATTTAAGGGGAATTTTTTTCATTTACGTATTTTATATTTTATTTATTTTCATTCCTATTATTACTGCAGGATATTCTTGTGATAATATTTTTCTTTACTGAGGGATTTCCCTCAATAAATTTTTCAATCTCATTAAAAAAAGGTTTTAATGATCAAAGGATGTTTTCTTGGTAATTTTATTCATTTTTTTAATTGTTTTGGGCTTATTTCCGATATATTTTACTTCAATAATTCTTCATGAGCGTTGACACCATGTGGCGCCTATGTTAGCTAGAAATATTCCCTCGACAATACCAATTCCTCAATCTTTGTTATTTTTTTCATCTAATCTTATTTCGCCAATAAATCCAACAGTAATACTAATGAAAAAAGTCGGTATGTCACCAATCTTCTGGGTTTTAAGTTTGTTTTTGAAAGAAAAAGAAAAATCAATGAGCACATGAACACATGAATCTATGACAAATGAGATTATCTACCCACATGAACACATGAACATATGTATTTCTAATTCAATAATTATACTAAGAGTTTTCATTTATAAAACTGTTGGAGTTCATAAATTGGACTAACAAGTGGGCTTAAGCCCAATATGAGAAAATGAAGCACATAGGCTGAAGAAGGTAATTGACCCATAATTGATGGGCCAATTGGACTGAATCAGCACGGCTTCAAGGTAGAAACATGGTTGCTTGAAGGCTGAAGCTAGTGAGAGATAATTCAGTTAGAAAATAGGAGTTGTTAGGCCATGATGTTAGCCTTAGTGATTAGCCTATAAATAGCTAGTAGATTCTAAGGACAAAAGACACCTCTCTTAACAAGAAACCATATGTTGTTTGCTCATTTGTTTTCTTTATTGTCGTTGCAATTACTTTCCCATTTAATGCAAGTTCAATTTTGCTTTTCACTTTTTGCTTCTCAAAATTAATCAAGCTCAATGCTATTCTATGAGGAACCCATAGACTAAGGAGTTCAATTATCCTCTTTAGTACAAATTGTCTATTATTAGGTGATTTTGCATGTTTGAAGTATAATTCAAATAGCTTACTCTTAGCCAATTATCATAGAGCAAATAAAAGCTAATTTATTCAACGATTCTTTTTAGAGAAGGATTTGAGAGTTGATCTCATAATTTAATATTAAACCTATCTATACTAATAATAAAATTAAAAAAATAAAATGAAAAGTTTTACATGTGTCAAAATAGGATGATTCAAGGGTTTTTCACCCAAATCAACCAAAAAAAATCATTAAAAACCAAAAATAAAATTTCCAAACGTTATTTACATAGATGAATCATTTTGATATTATTTATCGATTTCGTAGGAGGTGTAATGAAATCAATTTGGTCATGATTTCATAGGGGTCTCTATGAAATTAAACACGTTAATTAATGTGTGATTTCATTGAAGGCTATGAATAAAACAAAGCAATTAACTAATACATGTTATTTATTAGTTTATTTGATCCATGCATTACATTTTCATATAGAGGTCAAGTGTTAAAATTTCACTTCCAAATATTTCAATTTTTGACAATTATTTCAAATTTTTAATAAATAATAAAAAAACCTAGCATTATTAATTTTTTTATGTAAGAATCATATGTGTGTGTGTGTGTGTGTATGTATATTGTTCAATGTGATTGTATATAATTAATTATCTTGATATAAATATTATGATGACATGTAATTTATTTTTAATTTTTGACATACTTAAAATTAATGTACATAGTTAATTAGAAAATTTTAAGTCGTACAAAAGAAGCATCCCATTCTTTGAAAAGATAATTCAACTTGCAACATCAAATTAAATCTAAACCAATTTGGATGGGGGAAACTGTAATTCATTAGAAAATGGATGTTTTTATCACGATTTAGTTGGAGGTGAGATTTGAACCCTTGATCTCTACATGAAAATATGGTGCATCGCTAACAAGACCATAACTACCATGTGTTAATTAATTGCTTTGATTTCGTCATAGCCTTTAACGAAATTAGACAGATTAATTAATGTGTTTGATATGCTAATTTCATAGAAGGCTGCTACAAAATTATGACCAAATCAATTTCATTTGTTGCCTCCTACAAAATCGCTGAATAATATAAAAAGGTGTAGGTTGAAAGTGCACGAGAAGGGAGTTGAATCGTGCTTAAACTTTTCTTCCTTTTCATTTCTGAAAACTCAAATAGATATTATTAAGTGTGAATTTGAAGTGCAGCAAAAATAGTGTTAGTATACGTCAAAATGTAACTTTTTGAACTATAACACATATGTAAAAATACATTAAAAAGGTTTTCTAGAAAATGTGACAGATATAAAAGGCACGAAGCAGTAAATAAAAAGAAGTTAAGGAAGAAAGATCCTGCAAAGAGATTTTATACTGATTCGGCAAATTTGCCTACATTTAGTTCTTAACCATTGTTAAGTTCTACTAAAACCTTTCTCAACTCGAGAAAGTTAGATGGTCTTCACAGGTAATCTTCTAAGCTCTTACCAGTGACCAGTAACTCACTCTCCTGTCACACCTGAGTAATCTTTGACCAACCTCTAAAGCTAATTCCTGATTAGTAGCTCACTCTACTGTCACCTACAAATTGTTTTTGCTTAACCTCTTCAAGCTAACTCACAACGATCACTACCAGATCGGGATTACAATGGTTTATGTTTAGGTTGAATAACTCAAACGAACCAACACTCAAGTTTTGTATGATAAACAATAAGAGAACTAAAACTTGAATAACTTCTTTCTATTCTTCCTAGGAAGAATGTATAATCTACTAAGAACGTAGAAGGAAGATTTTTACATAGAAGAAACTGATTACAAGCTATAATAACTTTACAAGAATGAAGAAAATTTCTCAGCATTTCTGCACTTGTGTTCAGCAAAAATTTGTTCGTTTTAAGCATAGCATCTCTTTTGTACTTGTTTTTCATTCATGACTGTTGCCTTGATTCTGTTTTCCAAGTGACATGTGTTGATATTCTTTTTGTGTCTTGGAAATGCAATCTAGAGGAGTAGTTCAACGTTGTTAGATCAATATAGAAGCGTTGTGTAATAGAGGTTTTTGAGTCCACCTTTAGGAGCTACTTTTTACTTTCTGAATGAGATTTCTAAATTTTTCCTTCTAAAAGTTAGGGCAATTGACTAAGTTGACAGAAGAGATGTCACATCGTCCTTGATTAGGTTTGACTTTAAATTTGAATTTCAAATTTTCCTCCTTTCCTATTAAGTGCACTGTTTCCAAGTGAACGTGCTTTCCTGAAGTGTTGTCTTAGTTTTTGGCCTTCTCTTTGATCTTCTACTTTTCAATTAGATCTTGTTGTTGATGATAAAATTACGATCATAATGATTGAGATGGTAGTACACACTTACTTCATAGTTGGATTGAATCTTCACTTGAATTGCACTTTCTAAAATTACATGCTACTTTCTGAATATTTGAGCCTTGGTTTATTGTACTTAAGAGTTTTCTTTAATCAGTTAAGCATACATATCTTAGTTCCATGATATATTTTTCACTTTTATTAAGTCTCTAATATCTTCAAATGAGATTAAATATGTTTGTATATGTCATTGTAAAAATATTCTCGCTTTAAGTGATGTGTACGCTAATGTAAAGGACCTATTTGTACTTTAAGAAAATCAAGGAAAATATTAATCCTTCTTCAAAATATCTTCATGAAATTGGTTATGTTATCATTCAAAACATTAAGCATTGGAGCTTTATGAAGGATTGTGGAGCTAACAAAAGGTTCATCTACGTAAATAATGTTTAAAAGTTTTATTTTGGTTGTTAATAATTTTCTTTTTTTGTTTGTTTGTGTGAAAAACCCGTTGATTCAATGTTAAATTCATTTATTTAGGAAATAAAAATAAAATAAAAATTTTAAAGGGGGACAACAAAAAATGAATGCATACATTTTTTAAAATTTTCTCAATTAATATTTTTAAATTTAGATATATGATATTTGATTAGTGAGATATGTGACATCTGATATAGTACAAGATATAATAAGGGCATTTATTTCACTTTTTTTCTGAAATAAAATAAAATAAAATATTAATTACCAATCTCCATTTTTGAAGATTAAAATATATATATATATATATATATATATATATATATATATATATATACACTATTTTTATATAGGCGTAGAGTGGATAACTGCAACTCAATTTATGATTGTCTGGAACACACATAAAAACCATAGGATTTAAAAAAGCAAAGGACCAAATCCCATGGATTTGCAAATCAAATCACTTCTTATTTTGTTAAAGAATCAAACACAAAATTTGATTTACGAAACAAATTATTTCTATTTTCAATCATTCCAAACACTCCAAATTTATTGTCTTAAATTTTTGTATCAAAATTTGACAATAGGATATTCTTTCGTCTAATTTATTAATGAACTTCTTTCTAAATTTCATGCTTTATCTGACCTTTCTTACCAATTAAAATCAATCCATTGTTTAGGGTAATAGGGCCATTAGAATATTTTAAAATCAATATAAAGTCATTCTCTCTCTAAAATTTGAAAAATGACTCTCCATGGTGAAAAAATCTCCACCAATCGGCCTTTATATATAGCGTGCATAAATCGGCTAACTATTAGTCGGTTTATAATTGGCTAAACCCTAAACTCTAAATCATAGGATTTTAAAAAGCAAAGGACCAAATCCCATGGATTTGCAAATGAAATCACTTTTTATTTTGTTAAAGAATCAAACACAAAATTTGATCTACAAAAATTATTTCTATTTTCAATCATTCCAAACACTCCAAATTTATTGTCTTAAATTTTTATATCAAAATGTGACAATAGGATTCTTTTCATCTAATTTATTGATGAACATCTTTCTAAATTTCATGGTCTATCTAACCTCCCTTACCAATTAAAATCAGTCCATTGTTTAGGGTCGATAGGGCCATTAGAACATTTTAAAATCAATATAAAGTAATTCTCTCTCTAAAATTTGAAAAATGACTTTCCATGGTGAAAAATCTCCACCAATTAGCCTTTATACATAGTATGCATAAATCGGCTAATAGGTTTATAATTGAAACACACATAAATTGAATAATTGTTAACTAATTTATGTGTGTTTTAGATAAGCATAAATTGGCTAACAGTTAGCCGATTTATGCCTATATATAAAAACCGAATATATACATAATTAATCTTAAAAAAGGGAGATAGGTATTAATTATTGTTTTATTTTATTACAAAAAAGCCCCTTTATTTATTCTTTTTAGATACAACTATTGCTAAAAATTTGAATCAACTACATAGTTTAAATAATTGATAATAGACCATAAATATAATTAAAAACAATAAGAAGGGATCCATTAATGGATAAGATTTGACACATCACTTACATTGTTAATAATTTTTCATAGAATATAATTTTTGTCAATTTAATCGTTAAATTATAACTATATATCATGTTGATTATCTGCCCAAATTTTAAAACAATCAAACACAGCCTACAAAGTTATGATCAACTAGTTCTTATATGCAACTATTCAGAAAGTATTTATTAAGTTGATTTATTTGTATATAAAAATGAATTAAAAAATTTCTGATTAATATTAAATTTTATAGAGATGATCTATATTATATACATATTTTTAATATATCCAATGGTAAGTTTTATAAGAATTTCTTTAATAAAAAGTTATCAACTATGCAAGATATACATAAATTCTTACACCAGTATATAAGCGAATCCTTCCTCATAACTACCATTCAAAATTTTCCCATATTTATGTAGAAAATACAATTTAATAATAAATATAGTATTACATGTATAGTTTACCATGGATTTCGAGTATTTATATTAATGCTACTTTTATTTTGTCTTAATCACTTTACATTTCTACAAAAAATGAAAAATGGCACTTGGTTATGTCGGTCAGAATATTCTTCTCTAAAATACGTGTATACAAATAAATGGCTGTCCCTGTCATAAGTTATTGCTCCATTAGCTTTCGTATGACGATAATTTAATGGCATCTCACCGTCCATTGCCAATGATTTTTCAGTTTTATAGTTTTGTTATTGCCATTTTGTTTCTAGTTGGTTTGTCACTGCCCTAATGACCCACTAACTAACACAAGTATTATTGGAAAGTTTCTCTTCATCCATCCTCTAGTTGCTCCAATTCATTCACTTTAGAAAGCAATGTATCCAATGATATAATAAGGTCGTAAGCTAATGAAACAGTTTTATATAGAATATTCTATTTATTGTTCAGGAAAGTTCCATTCTATCCATTCTTTTGGTTGCTCTACTTAATCCAATAACAAAATGTGCTTATAAGCCAATGAAACAATTCAATATGTGAGTTTATTTTTATACACTAAAAACTGCTGTCAACTAATAAAAAATTCAGAAGATATTAAATTATGATAAATAATTATCATAGTGAATAAATAATTGAATAATTTTTTAAATTTTTTATTGGTTTAAAATGTGTATAAAAATTTAAACTTTTAATAAATTACAAGAGGTTATTGTCATTAGCAGAAATACTCACAGTAATAGTAATCTTTCTATTAATGTTATGATTAAAGATTAATAAAATTTAAATAAAAGATATATTCAATAATTTTGATTTGGTCTCATAGCCAAAGGCACAACCCAAAGAGAATTAATTATTGTTTTGACAAATACTAGATTCACCTTAAAAAAAAATTTGGTTTGACTAGTTTCTATTTATATAAACTAGATTTTCTGTTTGTAGAAAGTACCGTTGCGCTCCTATTTATATGATTTTTAAATGCAGTGACGCATGCCTGAAACATATTTAAAACACGAGAATGCAATGGCTAGAATTGAAAAGGGGGAATCCTATTACGCTATGATAGAAAATGAAGGAGAAAAAAAAAAGGAAATGCAGTAAAGGGCATTAAAGAGTGAAGAAGTTGAGGGATCAAATTAATTCAGTAAATTACTACAATTTCCTATACATTTAGTTTAATAATTTAATTTTAATACACTTATAATATAAATTTTGTTTACAATCATATATTCTCATATTATTGACAAAATAATGTTGATTTTCAATTAATTATTTTAAAAGTCATGCATTGAGAAGATTTTATTGGATATGAGTTAACGAATTTTACATTGACATTACATTTAAATTAAGAATATATCAAATATATAAAAAAATTTATACAATTATTCAATTAAATTATTATATATATATATATATATATAATTTTTGATGTAGTGGGTGAAGATCAAATTTATTTTATTTTATTTTTTTGGGTTCAAGTTTATTTTGCTAATGTACTCACATGTGATTGATTAGCTGTTTTAAAAAAATTTTATATTATTAATACATTAAAATGAATTTTTCATTTATTATTATCTATTTTTTAAGGGTAAAGACTATAGTGATAAACACACTGGACACCAAATGTAAATTAATAAAAAAGAAAAAAGAGAAACACGGTCCACAATAAAAGAACGATGTTGACATAATCGAGACAACAAACTAATTACAGTAACCAAAACTTAGGACTTAATATTAACATTTCCGCAGTGTCCCTCTTTCCACCCATTTTCTCTGGCTTTGCGGTTGTTGCAAGAATCCACCCCTCTTCCCTCTATTTCCCTGCAAAACCTCTTACAATAAAATATCTTTTTGTTGTCTCGCTCTTTCTATATTGTCAAATTTGTACGCAAGATTTGAGGCTTGTTTTCATTCCCAAGGTCACATTTTTTTTTTTATGGGGTTGTTACAAGTTGGTGTCATGGTGTGTTGAAAGGGTTATTCTGGGATCTGGTAGAAGAAGAACAAACGTGTGGATCTTTTGCAATTCCTGAAGTTTTCTCCATCTGGGGTTACATAGTTTGTGTTTTTTTTTTTGGTAATGGGTTGGAGATACAAGGCTGGTTTGTTCCTCATAGCTACTGTGGTTGTTATATGGGTCACCTCTGCTGAAGTTACCCAGGTAAGTTTTTCTTTCTTTAAAAAAATACCAATTCTATGCATCTGAAAATTTACCCTCTTTAAAGTTTTATGAGCCATGTAAATTAGGAATTGCTTTGTGTTTGTGGTGAATGGATTTGGCTAAATGTGTACATGTTTATGTTTTGTTTCTGTGGTTGCTACATTGGGTGGATTCTTTAGTAACAGATGAATAGGGTTAAATTGATCATGGGGGTTTATGTTCTAGCATATAAGACCTTGGGTTAATCACAAAAACCATCAATTAGGGTGTGTTTGGTTGGAGAGTGAAATAAACGTAAATATTCCCAAATGAGCTTCCTATTTAATTTTATATATAAAATTTATCTCGGAAATTTTACACCTAACTTTACTCCCCAACCCAACACATGTTTTTGCTTAAATTGACTTGATTTGGAAGCTTCCTAAATCATAAGATTCAACCTTTGTATTGGTGCACAATTTGAAACTTCCACTCGTAAAATCATAGAAATATATAGGTGAGATCGATAGTTCCATTGTCTAGAATGATTAGTATGTATAGCTGTTCCAAATCCATGTCATCTAGGCTTTGATTGAATGAAAACTGCAGACCTTTAGTATAATATATGTCACTGAGGGGATCCACTATGATGTCTTATATATGTTCACAACATGATACTATTTATATTTATTAGTCATTGCATTCACTTCAATTTTGTTAGCATTGCAATATCTGAAATCTAAATCCTTATGACACGGTAAGAAAATATTTTATTGAAACACCATTGAAGTTTGAAATTCTGCTCAAGGGGTAAATTTTTATTGGAGATAGTAACATGTTGTGTGGCAGCATCTATGCTTCATATCTATGAATGCTTCTCTGAATTGAATCTTTCTTATCAGGACATTTTTACAGCTTATAAGCAGCCATTTGCAGTGACATATCTTGGAGCTTCTCTTATGGTAGTTTACCTCCCAATAGCATTCATTAAGGACTGGTTCTATAACTTACTTAAATGCCGCTCTTCTAAAAGTGGGAAAATTGAAGAAATCAAGGATGAGTTTTCTGTCAAGATTAGCTCTCCTCTCAAAGGCACTGGAGTGCAGAAAAACCTTGAAATGGAACTGGGGAGTGTGATTCGAAAAGATAGCGATTTAGACCTTTCAGCGCTTGATGAAGTAAAGCCATTGGTGGCTAGATATAATGATACTAATGTGCCAAAGACAGATAGAGCCCTTACTACAAAGGAAGTTGCTACTTATGGATTTTACATTGCACCCATCTGGTTTGTAACAGAGGTAAGAAACTTAAGATTGATATCTCCATTTTTATTTAGGAAGGGCCAAAGCATGCAGTGCAACAGGGTTATGTGGTTATTTCTTTTAACTGGTGCACACAGTTTTCACTATTGTGGGATCTAGGAAGGGTTAGATGTACATACTACATATCCTTACCTCTATGAGCAGTGAGCATGTTTCATTGGCTAGAATCCATGAGCAACGGCTTACTCACCCTCTGGTTGTTTCTTTCAACCAAAGAAAGAAGTTTTATGTTCTTTTTTTTGTAGCACATCAGCCTTCTGAGATTTTTGCATGTTTCTATTGGCTAGATTAATGTGTTAATATTCTTATAAAGCATCTGCACCTCTTGAAATTTAACTGTTCTGTCGTATTCAATTATTTGTACATTAAAATAAGTCTTGAATTGACAAGATATGAAACTATATCTAGATCATCAGTTAAACTCATGGATGCATGTCTCCAACCACAGTGGGTGTTGCAGTTGTTAAATATAAAAATCATTTAGGTGCCTATACCTAACAACATAAGCTTTGGGGAAATATGGTTCTTGACAATAGTTTCTGGTTTCTTACAAAATTGAATGTTCTTAACTGTTGTGAGTAATAATTTTCTTCGGGTTGTTAAAGATGTCATCCATTTTGGTAGCAGTTTTTATAAACAAGTGTTCTGACTAATACTTGTAGTTCAAAACGCACAGGCAACACACACTCGTGCTTCATCTTTGAAGAAGTCATCATTATGGTTGAGACTACATTATACAACAGCTATTTGAAAACTTATATTTTCCAATCAATACACAGATATACATGGACACTGGATAGATAAATTTGATATCACCTAAAGCTGAATCTGTTTTTTGAATTGTGCATTTGTAGCTTTGGTGTTTATTCTGTTAAGTGACAACATAGAGGGAGTATTGCTGTATTGTTTTATTATTATTATTTTTTGTTCCTTTCAGTATCTATCAAATGCAGCCCTTGCACGTACAAGTGTTGCGAGTACAACGGTATTATCATCTACTTCAGGACTCTTCACTCTTTTCATTGGTGCGCTTTTGGGACAAGACTCTTTAAATGTAGCAAAAGTAGTTGCTGTCTTCGTCAGCATGGCTGGGGTTGCCATGACAACTCTAGGGAAAACTTGGGCTGCAGACGATACACAATTTAGTGCCTCGTAAGCCTCTACTGTCTCTTTTGATGATGAAATCGCCTTCATTATGTTTTCCAGTTTCAACTGATTGAATAGGTGTCAATCAAATTATTGCATAGTGTGGTAGGACTACCATAGTCCTTTTCCAATCCTATACTCTCTGTCTTGATCAATGAACAAGCAAGATTCTTTATAAAAATTTAGGTTCCACAATCCAAATTGAAGGTTAGAAAAACTTCAAATCTGAAAATATATCATTTGACAACTGAATATAGTCATAAGGCTATTTATACTAGGGTCTAGGGTTAATGTATATTGCTAAGCCCACTACAAACCAAACTATAAAATAAGAAAGAACATAATAATGTACCCTCTTGTGCAAAAGCCTTTTATGCTTCAAGCATGAACAATACATAGGCCTATTCTACCACATGCTGAAATTCAGCCTAATCATTGAGAATGAGGGTGGCAACGATCAAACACCTGATCACTTGGTTGAAGATGCTTTGATGTCATGTTGAGGACAACTCTCCCTAAAGCTTAAGATGTTTAGGTGGAGGCATATGAATGGCCTTATATCTCTCAACATATGTTATCCCTCTTTCCCAACAACAAACTTTTTAGAAATCTGTCTCCCCATATGTATATATCAATGTAATAAGTGTCATAAATAATAGGTTAGAGACAGAAGCATATGATGATGCTCTACCAAATTGAGTGAGCTAAACTTCATAAGTCATGACTCTGAAAATTAAGAAGCCAAGTTGTTGTCTTTCATGTATTATCAGTATCACCAGCTTGCTATTTGAAATACTGTTTTTTGGGCGTTGACAGTTGATATTTGTGTTCAGCAATGGAAAACGCTCTCTTGTTGGAGATCTTTTTGGCCTTCTCTCAGCTATGTCATATGGTCTATTTACAGGTTAGGCAATTTCTTAGCTCTTTTCGTTTATTTTCCAGATAATTTGGCTGAATAATGACCACTTCCCGTACTGTTAATGCCACAGTCCTTCTTAAAAAGTTTTGTGGTGAAGAAGGAGAAAGGGTTGATGTACAAAAGCTGTTCGGATACATTGGATTATTTACACTTGTAGCACTGTGGTGGCTTAGTAAGTTCCTGCCTTGCAATGCTTCTATAGCTACATATCAATGTCAACTTATGATGTTCTTCGATCACACTACTTACTTTTCTTGTGCTCATTTAACTTGGTTCTTGTGTTCACAAATACTTCCCACCAACCTTTTTATACTTTCCTAATTCTCCTTTATATTTCTCAGTTTGGCCATTGTCAGCCTTAGGAATTGAACCTAAATTTACAATTCCCACTCTGCTAAAGTGGATGAAGTGGTTCTTGCTAATGGATTTGTTGGAAGTGTTCTCTCAGACTATTTCTGGTACATTTAAAAAGAAAAATTCTTATATACACAAAGCACAGAGTAATTCAAACTCTAACATTAGAGTTTATTTTATCCTTCCCAGGGCACTTTGTGTTGTATGGACTACCCTCTTGTGGCCACTTTGGGCATGTCACTCACCATTCCTCTCGCAATGATGGCCGACATGATGATCCATGGTCGGCACTATTCAGCATTGTACATTCTTGGGTCAGCTCAGGTATTGTTGTCACTGAAGATATCTGCAACTTGGTGTTTTCTCAGCTCTTTATTCAGATAATTTGTATTTGTACTCATGCAACTTCGTTTGTGCATATTTGCTTTCACTATATCTTCCTTTGACATTATTTATGAATCGAGAAAAACTGCAATTTCCTCCCCCAAAAACTTTGGGATGTAACAAATTCGTCCCTGAAGTTGAAAACATACAATCTAGTTCCTAAATTTAGCCAGTGATGGCAAAAACACGTATAATTTGGTCCTTTAATTTAATCTAACGTAATTAAATTCAGGTAATAAAGTGTATATAATTTCAATTTCAATTTTTGGGACGAATCTGTTATGACTCACTTTTCAGAAACAGGCAACAAGAATGGGTGCAGTTGGTTAAGGTTTGACTCATACCCTACAAGGGTGTGGTTTGAATCCTCTGACCGATGTAAGGACCTTGTTGGTGGATCGATACGTAATCCCTCCAGAAAGCCTCGAAGAGGTTGGAAGGTCTTCTCTAACCCTAGTGGGATACCTGCGATTACCCCCACTAAATTTTTATGTACCAAAAAGAAAAAAACTTTTCAGAAACAATGTTTTCATTTTCTGTTTTTATTCTCTATATTTTCTGTTTTCAGGATTTTGTGAAGGAAATATTAAAAATATTGAAAACAAAAAAATTCTGTTTTCATTTCCTATTTTTACTATTTTCATCACAAGATTCTGAAAATAAAAATAAAAAAATGAAAAGTGAAACCATAGTTTTCCCCTTTATGAGTCACAACATGAGAGAGTTTCGTAGTCTGGATTATTTTGTCTTGACCATATTAATGTATATCAACTCATATACTTGATGTCACAATTGTCAAAGTATTCACCATTTTTGTTCGCATATTAATGGAATTGTTTTGGCATTGAGCTGCAGGTGTTTGCAGGCTTTGTGATAGCTAATCTTTCAGATTGGATGACCAAGAAGTTGGGATTATAGCATATTGTTTTCTAAATTAATATGGCCACCTCTGATTCTTTATTTGGTTTATCTGCCCACTAGTCTAATGGAGCGCTACACAATGAGTGAATATGTTAAAAAAACCAATGCCTTAATCCTGGTTTTTGTTTTTGTCATTTTCAAGGAAGGCAACTAAGAGGGTGTGCTTTCCACGCTATATTTGTTCTGTGCATATGCTTTTAGAGTGAGTTTTTTTTTTAATGTTGTAATCATGTCTGTGATGAAGCTGCTAGATGTGATGCAATGAATCATTGTTATATAAATCGTTCCTACAATTTCTTTTCATTCTTTTTTGGTTTGCCATGACAATGTAATTTTCTCCATTTTATAGCTTCTCAGTTCTCATTCTAAGGGCATGTTTGGAAAATTTTCTCTTTATTTTTATCCCTCTGCTAAACACACCTTAAATATAAATTCATGGGTATTGGTGGAGGCATTTCTGAAGGTAATATAGTCTACAAAGGAACTTGTATAGTATGTTAGATATTAGATGTCTATATTATTATATTATTTTTATTTCCCACAAGTATCCTCTTGCACAATCTTGTTCGAGCAGTTAATCAAAAATACAAAAAATCTTGATTGAGCATGGAGATTTTATAGGGGCATGGCTATTATTATAAAGAAATTTCTTCATCTTTTGCTCAATTTGTTTTAAAATCCTTTAATTGGATTTAAATATGAAATGAGATATGAAATTTTATTATGCCATTTAATTAAATTTGTTTTAAAATTATGTTCCTATATAAAAAATGTTATTGAATTTTTCCACAAAATAAAAGATTACGCATAATGAAATGTTAAAAGAAAAATGTTAATAATAATGAATTGAAATAATGTTGAAGTAATAACAAATTAATCTAATTATGAGAAAAAGAACATCTTAAAAAAATTATACAAGAACTGGTTAAATGAGTTTGACAATGGACACATTGCCTTGAAAATTATTGATGACCATGCGATGTCCTAGGGCAAAGGGTTTGCGAGCTAACAGTAGTATGTGATTAACTGGCTAGTCCAACAAGATATTAATGGTTGGAATCCTTTGGCTGATCGAAATGCCAATCCATTCCAGCTCTTAACAAGTCTTCAAGAAGCTCAATCCACTATAAGAGGACGAAGCAAGACCATAAAACACTTTAACCTTGAATATCAGAGCAGACACAGATTCAAACAAAAGCCTCAAAGTTTGGGTGGAACAATTAACAAAATAAAAGCAAATTCACTAATGTGTATTGGTCTGACCATAATTCCTGATGTGTATTGATCTGGAGTTTGAATTATGTTTAAGGGAAAATATCATTGAAACAATTTAGTCATTTTTTGGTGACAAGAATTCAGTCTTCTTATTTTGATATAATGTGTAATGATCCAAGTAGAAGAAGTTCGAATCTGGCAAATATTTCTTGAGTTTGAATTCTGTTTAAGAAAAAATGTCATTGAAAGAATTCCTCCTGCATATACTAGACCTAGTTCAAAATAAGATTGATCTCATACTATATTTGTTATACTAAAATATGAAGCCTGAATTATCATCACCAAAAAGAAGACTGAATTCTCTCTCTTGTTCTGACAATTGTGATAGAGAGATTCTTCTCGTTATAATTCTTTTTCTCTACATTGTATAGCATTTACTGTATCATTCTTCACCAAGCATGTGCCACCCACCATCCTAAACCCCATGAACCACTTAATTTATCCACAACTTTCATCTTTCAACTGACCAATTTGGAACAAACTTATGTTGTGCCAGCTCATGTCCTGAGTTACAGAATTTTGGATAGATTCATGAGAGAGAGAGAGAGATCAGCATAACATTAAGGGTATGTTTTGTTTCAGTTTCAATTTTCATTTTAGTTTTTCAGTTTTCAGATTTTTGTGAAAGAAAGACTGAAAATTATGAAAACTACAAATTCCAGTTTTCAGTTTTCATGTCCAGTTTTCAATATTTTCTTTACAAAGTCCTGAAAACTAAAAATGAAAACTAAAAACTGAAACCAAACAACCCTAAATTCCTCAAAAAGATCTCTCATTAATTCAACCAATCTATAAAGGTGAACACTAAGTCTTCAAGCGATGATAATGAGCTGTTCAAAGAACTTGCGATAATCACTGAGGAAATAGAATACTGTACTTGCACATGTACAATTACAAAGCTTAGAACTGAAAACAACTCTATCTGGCCTCTAACAGTGTCACAGTCATTTCATTAGTTGAAGAATTAATCTTATTTCCAGATGAACTTTGTCCTTCTCTTGTCACCCTTTCAATAAGGAAACCAGGTACTTTCATCATTAAAAATGTGTAGAAAATTGAGAAACAAGTCAATGTCCTGGTTAATAGATACTTACTATGTTCCTGCAACCATTTTTGTATTCCCTTCGGTTTGATTTCCACTAAACATCCGTGCCAAACCAAAATCAGAAATTTTGGGATTCAGCTCACTATCTAATAAAATATTACTTGCTTTAAGGTCTCTGTGTATAATCCTTAATCTAGAATCCTGATGAAGGTAAAGAAGTCCGCGAGCAATTCCAAATATGATGTTAAAGCGTTTAGACCAATCTAGGAGTTCTCTTTGAGACGAATCTGTCAAGTTTCTGAGTAATGTTAGTTCATGAAAGAAACAAATGAAGTTCTTCAGTCTAACTAAATTTATTTGCGGAGGCATTTACCAAAGAGAAAGGAATCTAGACTTTTATTGGGCATGTATTCATACACTAATAGTTTTTCTTCTCCTTGGACGCAACAACCTAGAACCTTAACAAGATTGCGGTGTTGAAGTTTGGCACATAACATAACTTCATTCTTGAATTCTTTCATTCCTTGTCGGAATTATGCGAAAGCCTTTTGACAGCAATCTCTCGTCCATCAGTAAGTGTACCCTAAATTTATTGAGTGAACCATTGAAACAACGAATAAGAAGAATGATTGGCTTTTATCTTTGTGCCCTAATGTATCTTTTAACAGGCACTGAGAATATTTAGTTACTAACCCTGTACACAGGCCCAAAACCACCTTGGCCAAGCATCTTGTCATTTGAGAAGTCATTAGTGGCACAAACTATGGTGGAAAAATCAAAAAAAGGCAGCTCCAAGTCCTCTTCATGGCTTTCATCTTTCTTTTCTTCTGAAAATTTCCCTGTATCCTCTACAGTAAACTAAATCAGCATATCATAAATAACAAAATAGAAATGTTCTTTTGAAGGCATGATGGTACACGTACACGTGCATGATGCACCAAATGCAAAACTTCTCCTTTGTACAAACACTTGAAAATTTGGGCTAAGGTATCCAAGTACAACTTTCTTATGGTTATCTTTGTTAATTTTTAAAGGACAGTTAAATTTCCGCCAGAAGGATATCATTTAATCAGAACTTCCCTATCAGTGTTCCAATCATCTGAATTCCAAAACTAAATCACATGTTTCTCCCAAAATAATGCATGACTTGCAGCTGATATTTAACACCATCTATCATCTATGTCATGTCAACAAGCTAAATGACTTGGAGTAACAAGGTTCCACTGAGGTCAAGTTGAGGAAGTTTACCTCTAAGCTTTCTTTTCCTCCAGTAAAAGTAAGTGAAAGTTAGAACAATCACAAGAACCAAGACAAGGCTAACAGGAATTACCACAGCCACCATTTTCTTATGTCCTCCCTTTCCATCTTCACGTCTAACTGTGTCTGATGAATGAACAAGCAGTCACTACTGGGGGAAAAAAAATGTACACAGAAAGATAAAGTAAATAAAGGAGAATCAATATAGGATTAAGACTATTATTAACCATACCAGTTACAGAAGTGGCCATTCGAACATATAGATCTTGCCCAGGAACCGAAGCCACCCTCATATCCAATAAAGCACCAAACCAAATGAGACAGCCACTACCTTCTCCCGATGTCTATGTTTGCATATGCAGTGCAAGAACAGTTTTCCCAGCACTTGGCCCTGCAATCGTCGAGTGTCAAATTTCCATTCGCCCAAGAAACTGCAGTATCTGGCATTTTCAACCCACTGAATTTTTGAAAACCATCTCTGTCCTTGACCCTGCAGCTCCATTGCTCACTATGCACACATCCTTGTGTCCAGTCCAATGCCTCATTATAGTTTTTTGGTGATCTTGGCTCGAACCCATTTAAACACTGGCATGGTGGCGACTCGCTGACAACACAGTTACCATAAGCACCACAAAGGTTGTAGTTGTCACAGTTGTCTCGCGGTATTGATGAATAAAGCCTCCAAGTCTGGTTCTCCTTGATCCAATTGTATCGTTGGCGGGCATAGCTCGATTCGTTTAGAACCACTCTTGTGATCACTGACTTGTTCTGGAGGTTGTATGTGTAAACCACCTCATCATCATTGGACACAAGTTCTAATTCAAAAAGTGGTGTGGTTTTGCCACTGAATCTAACACCATTCCATGGACCACTCCTATAGTACTTAGTGGATCCTTTCCGCATAATCAATTCAGCGGCGCTGCCAAGAACTAGTTCCCAAGTTAAATCCCCCTGAGAAGGATCATCCCAATTCTTCCATGCTGACAACTGCCTATTGTTGTATTATATATTTTAACAAAAACTAATATTAAAATTATAATAGTTAAAAGGGAAATACAAATCATATAATAAGCTAAAATATTTAATTTCTATGTCCTGAAGGCCAACGAATAAAATTTCAACAAAGTGTCAAATTATGGTGTGTAATTATCATAGTGGCTAAGCATGATTTGTCACTTTCTTGAACTTCTATTAGTTGACAATTGTTTTACACCATCACTGGATAGCAATTAAATTCTAATCTAAAACATTATTACTAGCTGTTTTATATTTATTTTTTATAGTTTTGTAACCCGCCATTAATCTGCACTGAAAACAAATTACATGGTCATTCAAAACTGATCTGCTTCTTTATCTACATATCCAGCAAACTAAGACTCTCATCAGCAATCAGATATAAAGGGCAACCTATGCACGAGACTCCCAACTGGCGGGTCTGAGAATGGCAGATGTACATAGCTTGACACCCGCTTTGTGGAGAGGCTGAACCTGTAACCTTTACCTCACAAAGCAGCAAACCTTATCGTTGCGCCGAGGGTCACCCTCTATGGCTCTATCAACAATCAGACATAACGGAGAAAAAAAAAAATACATGCTAATTATATGCTTGGATACCTATTAAGACCAGTCTTGAGGTTCCACCCAATTTTCATCCCTGGTAAAAAAGTATCACAAGGATAATCAAAGCTCTGCCACAAATAGTTCCGTGGATTCTGATCACTCTCGCCCCTCAGAACCAAGTTTCCTGAGTTCAGAAGCTGTACAACTGGACTTATTTTCTGTGTCTGCGTTGTTGTGTTTGCTGACCAAACAAGAGTTTGTTCCTGGCTAAGGATCACAAGTTTTCCATCCTTGTTGATGATTAACCTGCTGGAATTGTCTTTGACTGGATTCTCACGGTTGGCAACCCAAACAACAGTTCTGACAGGGATACTATAGTACCATATTCCAAGGTAACGGTTTGTGCTGTTGCCAGGGCTGAAGAAACCCAATTCAAAGCTTTCATCTTCAGAGACCAAGGTGCTTCCATCGGGAAGTGATTGTAACTGTGATATGGTATCAGTTGCAGAAGAATGTTTAAGGAGCAATATAACTAGTTTGGTTGTAATAAACAAAAGGGTGGAAATGGCCATTGCTTTGGTCAATTTGTCGAGGCACTCATCATACTTACATTGTCCATGTCCTCTTTTATTTTCATAATTGTTCAGATAAGTATCTAAGAAGTGATTTGATGGAAAAATCTCTTCAGTGGGTACCTGAAAGAGGAAAGTAAAGCACGTAGTTTGAATTTGGGAGCATTTGGTAAAGTGTCACACCTGGTAGGTAGCTGGAAAACTGTTCGAAACTTCGAATTGAGTGGCTTACATGCGACCTGGTTCAGATTGGCTTCTAGGGTAGGTTTTATGGTGGACTCTATATATTTGAGATTATTATGAACCATATATTTTTTTATTATTAGATTAAACTATCTAATAAAAATTATAATCATTCAATGACTAAATAGGAGGTCATAGTAAACTAATATAAGAGGTTCACATTATAATTTGTCCATTTTTAGATAATTCTTTTAATAAAGAGACTTCTTTCTTTTTGTCTGCAAAGATCTTTTTGTAGAAATGTTTAGCTCAACCAGTCAATTAATCTTATTGTAATTTGAAAGTTGATCAACAAGTTTCTTCTTCGAGGAATGTTAATTGAATGCACAGACTCGATGCACTCCACAACGCACACGGTATGAAATGAGACTTGATTATTATGCACACATATTATAAAGGCATATGGTGGGGTGGAGGCATTAAAAAGAGTTATGTTATTTATACTCACTTAACATATGATATAATGTCAACTACATTTTATCCACCATTAAATGAGTGTGAAACTCATTTAAATAGAATCCACATCATAATCAATAGTAGATAAGAAGTGAGTCGACAGTGTCATATTAAATGAGTACACATAATATTTTTTTAGAAAAATTTTTTAAAAAATGGAACGTAAAACATAAAAACGAAAAAAAAACCTACAAAAGTTCCTTCACCCCATGTTCCCTAACTCTTTTTACCTTTGGAACTCTCTTTCTCTTTGAAACCCCAACCCCAAACTATGTCTGCCTTTGAAATTGCAACTCAACCACTTCCCTAGCCACAAAACCTCTCTTCCTCAACCAATGTCACCCACTTATGAATTCGCATCTTTGTCAAACAAACGACCAAACTCATCTTTACCCCATCTCCTCTTCATTTGTTCTATTTCGTCACTAAGCTTCTCTCTCTCTCCACCTTACTATCAACGAAGACAATTAGAATGGAGTTGTCGTTCAACCATTGATAACCGCAAGCCTGGGAGCCATTTCTTCATCCTCTCTCAACATGACTTATCCCTCTCTCTCACTCATCTCTCACTGTTTCACTATTCTTCTTCACACCACCAGTTTCTTCTTAAGGGCCACAAACGGAGTTCTGTGTTCTTTGTCCAGGTATAGTGACAACACCATCTCTCTTTGTCTATAACCCATTGTCTATATTGAACTTTATGTTGGCTTTTGAATCTGGATTTTGTTTTTTGGGGCTTTGTCTATGAATTTATTGGAACTGTAATTAATAGTAAATTTGAGTTTTGTTTGAGGATTGTAGTGAAGGTATTTTCTGTTATGTTTCTATGATTTTTAGTTTAGGAAAAGAACTATGACTCATTGACTATGTTAAACTTTATATTGCCTCTTGAATCTGGATTTTATTGTTTAGGGGATTTTCTCTCAAAAAATCTCATGGAAAACCAAGAAGCCTTTGTTGAGCTATTACAATTTAGGTAGTTATAAATGAAGTTGAGAATTTTTTGTTTTGTCCTAGTGACTGTGTGTATGTATACTCTTCTATAGATTCTACCTTGATCAAGTGTGCTTGTGGAACTTTCCAAGTTTTTGGTATATTTTGTTGTCTTACTTAGCCAGAAATATGAACTAAATCCATTTATATTTTATTCTTGTTTTTTGAAAAGTGGGAACTAAATGTTCTTTTAACTTCAGTTTATCCTCAACCTTTGCTCATTCTTTATAAGCTAAGTTAAGCAAAAAATGGGAAATCAAGGTTTCAAGTTTACAAAAAAAAAAAAAAGAAATTAAAGTATTCATTAATAAGAAGACTAAATACACAAACAGACCCTCAGGTGTATTGGGCAAGTTAGTCAGGTTTTGAAAATCTCAAATTGCTCTCAAATTTCAAAAAAGGGACAAATTGGAAGGGACCTCTTTGGGTATTTAGTCTAATAAGAATTAATAAGAATGCAAAACAATAACCAATTACATGAAGAAGTGAAAGTGTGGCAACAGGCAAGTTCTACTCACTCAAGTAACCATGTAAGAACAATGCGGAGAATGATTAAACAAAGAGAAAAATGAAATCATTACAACAATATGGTGGGGAAAAAATGACAAAGGAATGTGCACCAACTAAGATATAGTTAGCATTTTAGAATAGGTAAGTTGCTCATCTTTTCCTTACTCCTTATGGCAAAATCCAAATTGGAATGGTGCTTTGATGGAGACAATAAACAATTCAAGCTATACTTTCAATTTGTCAAGTTATAGTCCTGAAAGGACTTTTTCTTATCTTGGAAATATTCAAAGTATATGTGAAGAGTATTTTTATTTTTGGGTAAAAAGAAAAATGCCAGAAAGTTAATGTTTCTACATGTGATTTTGGCTTTTTAAAAGTTTATATAGTAAATTTTGTTGTCATCTTTTTATGTTAATTTTTCCTAGAATGATTTTGCAGCAGTCTAGAGGGTTGGCAAGTGGGGTTTGATAGATTCGTATCTAGATGGAATTGAAAAAACATAAAGATTAATAATTCTATGAATGAGATATTTGAATTTAAATTTATTTTCTTTTGTGTTAAGCCCATGTAATAGTTTCTATTTCATTATAAAGATGAATCTTCCATAGTTTGATTGTTTTTTGTCTATTGTCCTTCAACGTCATGGAGGCAATATTATTAAACAGTCATTGAGGCAATATTATGAAACAGTCATGGAATCAAACTATGATAGAATCATCTTTAGAATGAAATAGAAACTATTACATGGACTTAACACAAAAGAAAATAAATTTAAATTCAAATATCTCATTCATGGAATCATTAATCTTCATGTTTCTTCAACACCATTGAGGTATGAATCCATCAAACCCCACTTGTCAACCCTCCAGCCTGCAAAATCATCCCAAGAAAAATTAACATAAAAAGATGGCAACAAAATTTACTATCTAAACTTATAGAAAGCCAAAATCACATGTAGAAACCTTAACTTTAGGGCTTCTTTCTTTTTACCCAAAAATAAAAATACTCTTCACATTTACTTTGCATATTTCCAAGATAAGAAAAAGTCCTTTCAGGATTATAACTTGACAAATTGAAAGTATAGCTTGAATAGTTTATCATCTCTATCAAAGCACCATTCATTTGGATTTTGTCATAAGGAGTAAAAATATGAGCAACTTGCCTATTCTAAAATGCTAACTATATCCAATGATAAGAAAATTTAGCCACTGGAGGCAAAGATAATATATATATATATATATATATATATATATATATATATATATATATATATATATATGAAGATTATAATAGGAAGTTTCACATAATATTTAGACATGTAAATACGTACTAATCAAATTTCAAATTCATTGATTAACACATCAAAAAATTATAATAATCCAAAATGATAAAGATCAATTTACAATTGTCCCCTTCTCGTTTTCATATTTTGAAAACGTTCAATGATCTTTTCATTATTAATACCATCTAATGTCTCCCTTTCTATATATGATACCAAACAATCATTCAACCATTCATCTCCCATACGATTATGAAGCACATTCTTTATGATATTCGTGGAGAGAAAGTTCTTTCAATTATTGCTCAGGTAAGACCAAAGCTAACTTCAGAAGTAGAAACACCAATGGATAAACAATATGTTTTCTAGTTGCAACCAATTTTTGAGAAAGGCTACTGATCCCATTTACATTTGAGAATTGATCATCAGAGCGCACATCTAATATCAAATTCTAAGTTGACTTCAAGTGCCAAAAGTTGAGTTGAAGAGAAATCAGAAGAATAATATTGAGCTAAGTGGATCAACTTCTCCTTATCAAATGCAAAAAATGAATCTCTTGGATTTAAACAAGCCACACAAAGAAGTAGCTCGGTATTTACCTCTAAAACAATTATTAAGCTCCTGAAGTTGTCTATCAATCACTTGATAGAATAATTCAACTTGAAAATGATGCAAATTTGAAATGTTTTGAACTTTGCGCCTTGATCTTCCTTGTGACACAAATATATCATCCATATTTGGAATGAGAATATTGTGCTTGTCACAAAACAATGAAACTTCATTGAGCAAAGAATGCCAACCATCATCTCTTATACTTTGCAATCGTTGCTTGGCCACTTTAACCAATGCCATAGCATTTACAATGTCTTGATCAGTTCTTTGAAGTGCTTGGAATAGTTCACTAGTAACTCCCAATATATTTTTCATCAAGTGCAAGTTGAAAATAAATTCAAAAGATTGAATGATATTCAATTAATAACATGCTTCGCCTCTTTGTTCTGAATTATTTCCATCTTCCTCAACAAATTCAAGAACATCAACAACGAACAAAACATAGAAATCAAGCTAAGTATTATACCATAATGTGAGCCCTATCTAGTATCTCCTCTTTTTAATGTTGTTTCTTGATTCAAATCACATCCATTAGAAATCTCTCCACCTTGTAATGCCTCAATTGTCCTAAGCATTTAACTTTTACGTAGCATATCTCTACATTTACAAGAAACTCCAACAACATTGCACAAATTGGTAAGCAAATTAAAAAGCAAAGCAATTTCAACTTGTTTTTTTGCAACTGCACGAGTGATAATTGAAGTTGATGAGCAAAGCAATGAACATATAAAGCACAAGCATTTTCTTTCAAGATCAAGCTTTTCAAGCTATTGAATTCTCCTTGCATATTACTAGCTCCATCATAGCCTTGTCCACGTATTCTTGCTAAGCCTAAATTATGTGTTGTCAATAATGATTCCAAAGCTAATTTTAGTGACAAAGCACTTGTATTAGAAACATGAACAAGGCTAAGAAAGCACCCCATAACATATCCTTTCCTATTCACATACTGTAAGCAAACATACATTTGCTCCTTACTGGAAATGTCTCAAGCTTTATCAATCAAAATAGCAAATATGTCATCTCCAAGATCATCAACAATAGCTTTAAAGTTTCACCTACAAGCTCTTACAATATCTTTTTGAATTGTAGGTGTTACTAGTTTAAGGTTCCCATGAGCTTTCTTTAAAACATTGTCAATCTCATCATTATGTTGTGCAAAATACTTCAGAAGCTCAAAAAAATTCCCTTGATTATTTGAATCCTCTGATTCATCATTACCACGAAAAGCTAATCCTTGCTAATAGAAATCTAATGCAATCAATTGTTGTCATCAAATGAATTCGATAATTTCTTTTAACTTTCTCAGATTGCTTTTGAATAGCAACTTCTATATGTTGTTTTTGCTTCATGAGTACTTCACATTTTCTCCAAGCTTGATTATGAGCACTATAATGATTTCCAACATGAGTTTGTAATCATTCCTTCTTTCCAATTTGAAAATCCTTCCGTTACAAAGGCATCCCTACCTTCCCTTTTGGGTTTCATAAGATAACAACAAAGACAAAAAACAACATCTTTTGATATGCTATACTCCAGCCAATTACTAAAGTCATCAAACTATTTAGGATTAAATCTACGAAGAGAAGACCCACAATTGGTTCTTGGAAAATGATAGTCTCTTAGTTGGCAAGGACCTTTTTGCAAATATGCCCGCCTAATTTCATCTTTGTCATTTGGATGATAACTTAAAATATTATGACGTTGCCTAGCATCTACAAGAAGGTTTCCACATTAAATTCTAAAAATCTCTTTTTACTAGAAGAAGCCAATTGGGTGGTCTCAGACTCTAATGGTGGTTTTCTTTTGAGGAATTTGTCCATTGCCAAAAACAACAAAATTTATAAATTTAAATTAGTATTAATTGGTTGTATTATTAAATTAATAACACATTACACATTAACACTACAAGTGGAAAAACCAAAAAAGAAAAAAAAGAATAGTTCCAAATAAAAAATAACTACACATTACACCCTTTTTTAAAAATAAAACACAAAGGCTAAGGGCTAATGCAACAATATTCAATAAACAATAGTAGATAAGCACAAAGTTATGCCCACACAAAAAAATAAAGGAAAGTAACAAAACCAAACCAATCAAGAGTTAAAAAGAAGGAAATATAAAAGTCTTGTTCACATACCTCAAGTTCTCAATGGACCCACAAGGCCACAGTACTTGTTTGTTATGCTAGATGATAATGGCGTAGCATTGTTGTTGAAGTGGATAACTCTCAAATGCTGAAGGAGGATGTGTAGAAAGGGACAAAGGTGAAGGTCTGAATGAATAGTGAAATAGGGGTTAAAATTGAAGTGGGGGCATAGGGTGCAGAGAGATACTAAAAAAGGCAAAAAGAAAAGGTAAATGTATAGAGATAAATGGGTGTGGGTCTGGGGGGTCTGTAGGTGTAATTCAAAATTTAGTTGTTAAATAAATTAATAGTAATAGAACATTATAACATGATATTTTAAGGAAACTGAGTTAATTTCTTTTAACTAATTTTTATTTTAGTATAAAGTCAAATTTAATAAAATATTTATGTAGAGTTGAACTTAATAAGATATTTTTTATCTTAGTATAGGGTCAGACTTACTCATATAATGGGGGTAAAATATATATTTATTGATATTTTCTAAAAAAAAATTAAAATTTTACTAGGGGCATATTGTAACATCCCAAATTTTTCTTAATATAATGTTACTTTGTTATAACATTTTATTTTGATAGTATGCGGATTTTGTTTAGGCAAGAAATATTTAAGGATAATTATTGAAAAAAATGTATAATTAAAATATTACAAAACTTAATAGTTGTACAATCTAGAACTTAACACCAAAATGTAAAATTTTAATTATTCCATTGAATTTTATTAAAATTACAAAAGATGCCATTAGAGGATAGAAAATAAACTTATAACATAATTAACTGTAGAAAAAGCTAACATAAACATTAGAAAAGCTTAGAATGTCATTAAGTTATTAAAAAAATGATAAAAAAATTACAAATATACCTTAAACATAAATTTGATTATAAATATAAATATTAAGTAATTTTGTATAATATTAGCATAATTGCACAAAAATAACCTATTGTGGAGTATAAAATAAACTCTGAAAAATCCTAGAAAATAACTCTAAGTCTTGTAAAAAAATTTTTAACTAAGTTATGATATTAAATAATGAGGACCATGAAATAGGTCTCTCCATTAGGCTATGGATAGTGTTAAAAATCATATTGATCTTTAATTAATTAATTTTGACTTAATTAAAGCTTAAATTACCTAAATAATCACTTAAAATTTAAGATAAATTTTCCTAAACCTTGATTTATCTTGCTGATAATATTAAACCAATTAATTAACACCTAGATCAGCCACATGGAAGAAAAAATATATTTAAAAAATAAAATTAAATGGTCAAACTTTCATATTATAATTATTCAACAACCAACCAAACTTTGACTAAAATTTTCAACAAAAAAGAGCTTGTCTTCTTATCATGTTAGGCAGCTCAAAATTCACATGGGCTGCTATATAAAATTTATATATTTTATTTATAGATAATTAATTATTTTAATTAGCTCAAATTAGACCTAATTAAGGTAAAGATATATTAAAAATACTAAAAATTATAGAAAAAATTCATGAAAATTATAGATAACTTATAAATAAGGTAAAAACATGTTCTTAACAATATATTAAGGAAAATTAATTTTTATGATGATTTTATGAATTATTTAGTATATATAACTTTAAGATAAATATGCAAAATTTGTCATTTTCATATATTAATCATTCAAGACAACTTTCCACCCTCTATAACTCTATTAGACATGTTTTTCAAACCTATAGGCTGCCAAAGAAGAAAAAAATAATATTTAAATAAATTATTAGTTAATTAATAATTAATTCTTAATAAAACTAGAAATAGTGTAAAATATCAAATAAAATATAAATAATTATAGAAAATTATATAAATTTCGTGAATACTTGTATTATATCTCTAATAATCTTATTATGATGTTTGAATAAAAAAAAATAATTTACTAATTAATTAACTTAATTAAGATGAACTAGTATAAGCAAATTTACCTTATTTTGAATAATTAATTATTAAATTATATTTAAATATATTAAAATTTAATAAAAGAATTTAAATCATTTCATTAACATTTTAGTATGTCTTTAAATGATAATTGAGAATTTATTAAATTATTTAGTGTTAGTTTTAATAGTTAACTAATCAAATATGATAAATAAATTATGAAATTAATAATATTTTAATCCTAAAATTTTTCTATAAATAGCACCCCTCTAAACATCACTCCACATAACACTTATAGCTATCATTTCTCTCTTCATTTTCTTTCTTTTCACACAAAAATATTTACAAATTTTTAGCAAATCACCTCCAAATTATCACCTCTTCTTATCAACATCTAACTTCAACACTTCCCAGCCTTTATACATGAATTATAGCCCTTAGAGAAGGTTTAGAAAAGTTGAAGAAGTTGCTGGTCTAGCGTGGATGTTGCTAAGTTTCTAAAGCTCCAAGAACAAGTAGGGGTTTTTCTTTCACTAATAAGCTTCATGCATGATTTTCATATATGATGTTGTTATGATACTCAAAGTTTGTGTTTATGGTTTTAATATGTTTGAATGATTTAAAGATTGTGACATAAAATACTTAATCTATGTGTATATGATGTATATTTATTTGTTTACTTATATGGTTGAAAAGTATGATTTAAGATCATTTAAATTTTGATTATGCTTTCTTCAAATATTTCAATGTTGTCTAAACTTGTTAAACCATGTATTTTCATTTAATAAAGTTTTGTGCACAAGTTGTGAAATTTTAAGGTAATATAACTTGATTTTGACCTCATTATGTATTTGATCATAAAACATTTTTGGTTCATAAAAAGTGTTGTATTTAATTCATTATAATGAATGGATTTTAAACCTTTGAGCATGTAATATTTAGCTTGGTTTATGTGTTATGTTTATTTTGGACTATGGACCTTGGATTATAAATATTTGACTTGAATATAAATTTATTAACATTAAGAAATATTATTTACAAAGATTTAAGTTAAGGTCCCATTAGGAATATGACATATAAACTAACTAGATTCATGCTTGAAGTGATTTCTTAAAGTTTGGATATAATTTCAATTATTTATTTTTAAATATTTCTTAGATTTTATTGCTCTTTTATTTACCCTATGATTATATCTTTATATCGATAAAAATATTTTTTACTTATATTGAACATGTAAAGGTAATTTACCTACATATTTTCTAAAGATAGATTGGAAATAATTTTGGGTGTATTTAGGCTTATGGAATTAGTAACATATTATTACTTGAAAATAAATTATTATATGATGAAAAACTAAGTTAAGTATATTTTATTATAAAGGAAATGAATTTATAAAAATAGTGTGATTTGGTGCTTCAATAATAATTATAAGAAATATGGGTTTTATGAGTATTTAAGGAATCCTATGTTGTTTGGACTTTATGTGTAAATATGAAAAATCTTGTGGTCTATATGTAAATATGAAAGAAATCATGTAAACTTTATGTAATTTTCATTCTTTATGTATACTGTATGCACTATGTAAAATGAATACATAAATAAGTGACACCTCGGCCCGCCTTAGGATAAGGACTTGGTGTACACTTAGTCTTGAGTTGCTAAACGACATCTGGCCCCACCTTGCAGCGAGGACTTGGTGTACGTTATAGTGATACCTTGGGCCAGCCATGCTAGCGGACAAAGACTTGGTATTCATCTCTCTAACGCCAGCAATGAGAGCTCTATAGATCTAATACGAAGTAAACCTTGCAGACTATAATCATTTGAAAAGAACATGATACTATAAAAGGGAGCTTAGGTACACTCATGATTATTTATGATACTTCTTTTATGAACTTTTATTATGAATGATATTGTGCACTTCTATCTTATTTGATATTAGTAAAATATAATTTGAGTTAATATAAAAGATTGCATTTTACCGCACTTCCGTGTTATTCTTAGTATTTTTGGGATGAAATGGGACTCCCTGAAACATCACCCTACTAGGAGACTTCTCTCACCCCTTTCTTTGATGTTTCCAGATAGCATGGATTGTCATCAACAGTGAAATGTATTTAGCCTTGGACTTAGTTTCTAAATAATCAGATTCTATTATGTGTGCTAGATAGAATCTTTACTATTTACCAGACTTTGGTTATGTTATATTGTTATACTAAAGTTTTCCTTAATGTATCTTGAATGTGTAATATGTATTATATCCTATGGATTGATGTTAGTAGTGAAGTATGTTTTTATAGATGATGGTTGTCTAATCTAAATGGGAAAACCTGATTAACAAATAGTAGTAATATGTTAGAAAAGAAATATTCTTTGTCATTTAAAAATTACCTTTGGGTTGCTGGAAGAAAGTGTATTCCTACTAAAAGTGTGATTTGGAAAAGTTCTGACTAGGAAAGACTTTATATTTAAGCGTGTCCATTGTTACCCACCTCTCTTTCCTGGAATCTACAGATGCATGATTCCAGTTGGTATATATTATTCAGAATAGAACTATAAATTAGAAATAATCATAGTAGTTTAAAAAAAAAAGTTCTCGTAAAATCTCAAATTACAGGATAATAATATTATGTTAGCTAATTATTGTTTAAAATAATAATAATATTAAAACTTAAGGTGGAAGAATTAGAGCTTAGTGAGGTGTTACACATATGCCTCCATTACGCACAACATAAATCCGTTCTTGCAACAAATGAATAAGAGATGTGGTAAATATGAGTTTGGTTGGTTTATTTGAGATATGTGAATTCATAAGTGGGGAAGTGGTTGAGTTGCAATTTCAGAGGCAAACATAGTTTGGGGTTGGGGTTTCAAAGAAAGAGAGAGTTCCAAAGGCAAAAAGAGTTTGGGGACATGGGGTGAGGGGAGTTTCAGATTTTCTTTTTCGTTTTTTTGCTTTTAGTTCCATTTTTTAAAAATTTTTTCTAAGAAAAATGTTATGTGTACTCATTTGATATGAGACCATGTCGACTCACTTCTTATCTACCATTGATTATGGTTGGTTTATTTGACAGATATGTGAATTCATAAGTGGGTGACATTGGTTGAGGAAGAGATGTTTTGTAGCTAGGGAAGTGGTTGAGTTGCAATTTCAGAGGCAGACATAGTTTGGGGTTGGGGTTTCAAGAGAAAGAGTTAGAGGCAAAAAGAGTTTGGAAACATGGGGTGAAGGGAGTTTCGCAAGGTTTCTTTTTTTCATGTTTATGTTTTTTGTTCCATTTTTTTAATTTTTTTTCTAATGCCTCCACCCCACCATATGCCTTCATAATATGTGTGCATAATAATCAAGTCCTATTCGACCGTATGTGTCGCGAGTGCGTCAAGTCTATGCGTTCAATTAACATTCCTCTTTTCTATTGACAAATGATTTGTAAGTAGACATAAAATGAGGTTAACTTTTCCATTACCTACACTTTCTTAAGCCTAAGGGTACATTTGAACTTATGGTAAACAGTAGAGTAGATAGAAAGCGAAAAAGAGGTAAGAGGTACATAATTATACCACACAGATGTTTGAATATGTGAATAGAATAGATTGAACATTATAAACCTTTTATTTCTATACTCTTAAAGTAGAATATATAAGAATATGATAATATTAATAATATAAGAATTTCCTCATATCCTCCCAATCTTGAAAAAAATGTGAAGAGATATTGATAAAATTAGATGGAATGGAATTCATCTAAATTTTTTTCACTCCAATTAAAATTATCATATCCAAACAACTAGTTGTATGACCCGTGCATTGTATGGTGATAATAAAGAAGAGTTAATTGACTATTATGAAAAATAAATAATAATTTATTTAAATATATCTTATAGAAAATTGAATATATAAATTTATTTTAAAAATTAGTAATTAAATAATTAAACAAATAGAAAAAATATATAAATATATCATTCTATTTTATATCTTATTTAGAATATCATGTTTATAAAGCTAAAAAAATCTTAGTAGATGATTTATAACTAATAATAAAGAGCATATTTTATAAATATTTTGTATATTTCGAAAGTTGAAATTATTGAAAAATGAAAGAGAATAAATGGATGATTCAACTATATCATAAGTCATTTATAGGAATGACAATGGTTATCCATAAAGAGACATGTTTCACGTCTCCATGATTTGAAATTTTGCTCTGATCCCATCCATGTTCATCAAGGTTGAATTTGAATCCTTATAGGTATTTATGGGTTTATTAAAAAAATTTAAAAAAAAGAAAAAATAAAATTATTTTGAAATTCAAAACATAAATATCTATAATAACAAATACTACTAATGTAACGTAATCCAAATTAAAATTAAAAATGCATACATAATGCAAATCTAACAAAGGTAATTGAAAAAATGAGGGTGTGTTATCCTTGTCCCTATTCTTTTTAATAAATAGGAACTTCTCCCCTATCAACCATCTCCAAAAAGACAAAATTGACCCTCATTCTCATCCTATTATTACGGGTAATCCCTTGTGTATCCACTTTCATTGAGGTTTTTTTTGTTATTGTCATCCCTAGTCATTTACAACTTTGTAGTAAATTAAAGTATTTAATTTATAAAAACATAAAAATATATTTTCTAATTAATAAAAAATTAATGAATATATTTAATTTATATGATTTCAATTACACATTCTCTCCTTATACATCCTTTTAATAAATTAAAATATCAACTTTAAAATATATATTATAATTAATATGTTATAATTAGTAAAAAATCATATATAATCCTAATTTATATCATCTCAAATATTGAAGTAGTATATCAATTACATAATTATTTTCAATTAAAAAATTATTGTAATTATTTAATTTTTAAAAAAATTAATAAATAATTATTATCATTATCAAAGAAATATAAATTGTGGAACTGATTTTTTAAAAATATTTTAATTTTGAAAAATTGAAGTTTTTTTTTTAAAAAATAATATGAAACAATTGTGGAATTGATAAATTGAAATGTTTAAGTTTCAAAAAATTAAATATGACATAATGATATATATATATATATATATATATATATATATATATATATATACGATTTTCAAAAACTCTAGATTTGATATTAGAAATTTTTTTTCCAACCCGTCTTCATTTAGAATTTTTCTCTCATCCTCATTCTCATCCCGTCATGGATTCTCATTTCTCATTTCTTGCAAAATTTGAATCCCTACGTGTATTCATGGATTCATAAAAAAATTCAAAAAAAGAAAATTTTTAAAAATGGTAACAGAAAGGATAATAATACTATTAGTATGTATATATTATTGACTGATATGGATATCAGTATCAATTAAAGGTTATAATATTAGGCTTATAAAAAAGGTAATAATATTATTTATTATTAATTTTTACTATCTTTCTATTTTTTTTGGGTGTGTAATATTAGCTTTTTTGAATTAGAAAATGAAATTTATCACTTAAATAGTTAGATGGGGATTTGAAAAATATTAGTAATCTATCAATAATTATATTTTTCTAAATAAAATACTATATTAATAATGATTATACCTTAAAAAAGAAAAAACAAATAAATATGGATTGTATATAGTTACAAAAATAATATTTTAAATTTTATCAATTAATTAAAATTTTTAGCATGAGAAAAGAAAAGGGAACAATAAATGCATATATTGAAAGAAAAATCAATCAATAGCTATACATATATTAGTATATTCGATTCACATAAAAATAAAAAAGAATAATAGTAACAATTAATTTGTACAACGTTAATGTACAATGGAAATTTTAAATAAAAATATAATTTTGTTCAAAAATATTATTCATTCTCTATAATTAGTGTTTTGTAAATGGAATTGAAATTATAATTCAATGACTATGTATATATTGAATTCAGCAATCTTTAAGTTTTATAAAGTAATGAAGAAAAAATAAATTGAAGGTGGAAAAATATAAACCAATTCCAATAGAAATTAGTTGATTCATTTTGTCTAATATTACAATTAGAATCATCAGCTAGCTTGGTTGTGCATTAACTGACTTAGGAAAGTGTTTTCTACAAAACAACAATTCCTTCTCATATAAATGTTCTACCAAATAAATGAGCAAAATAAAATCAAAGATAAAAATAGAACAAAATCAAAGACAAAAATAGAAGTAAAACAAAACACAATCTTCAATCATTTTTAGTCGTAATCTTTACTACTTTAAGTTTAGTAAAATGACTAGTTGAGATAGTTTATCAATAGCATCTCCTTTACTTAATTGTGGCATTAAATTCTGAAAAAAATTATAAAATCATTAATACTCGTTTATACAATAATAAAATTAATCTCAAATTCAATAAAATATTTGTTAAATTATTTATGAAAAATATAATTACCTTTGCTACAAATGATTGAACAATATGTGATTGAGCCTATAACCTAGTGATTATCTTCGGCACAAAACATAAAAAAAAAAGACCATTAAGATATATACACAAAGTAAAAGACTAAATAAACATAGAAAAATCTCTATACAAAACAAAAAAAAATAAGCGAAGAAATGTTGAAATAAATTGGATATAAACAATGAAAATGAAAAAGATAAATAAATTGGTTTATTTTAAGAGAACTTAAAAAAATCAAATTTTTATTTTATTGAGGAAACATTTAAATGTATAAAATATATATACAAATTAAAAATACTAAACAAATATAAAAAAAATTTGTACAAAAAGAAAAAGAAATCTCACAAGGAAGAAAAGAGCTTCAAAGAAGAATGGTGGGATATTTGAATTTTCTAACCTACAAATTCTTATCCTTAATATAAACCGCGAAGAAGAAAATTAAAAGATGAAATAAATTAATATTTTTGAAAGAACTAATAGATAATGAACGAAGAGAAATGAAAAATATGAAAGGAAGAATGGAAGAGAACGAAAATTGTGGAATAGAGAGGAGAAATGAAATAAGGTATTAACATTTCACACTAAAGCTTTAGGTAGAGATCTCAATAACAACTGATATCAGATTAAGAGAAGTTAAGGGTTTTTCTTTAGATTAGTATAAGTGGTCATCTTTTATAGCAATGAATATGTTACATATTCTAGGAATAATTTAAGAGGTTTATACTTCGATTATAGCATATTTTTCTTGGTGGAAATATTTTTTGTTCCATTTTTTTTTGGCACTAATTTGATTGGATTTTGATTTATTGTGAAATAGAAATTAAGTAGTCTATCGAATCCAAAATTCAAAACATCAAAGTAAATTCAAAATTTAAAATTTTGTAATTAATATGGAAAAACACGTGTTTAATTAAAAAAATAAAAAATATTATAAAGAAAATAGAAAAAGATATGTATTACGTGAATATCTATTTTTAATATTAAATAATTTAGATTGTCACATTTTGATCAGTTATATCATTTAAATTAAGAATTGTAATGGTTTGAAATCTAATATTTAATGTGAAATATTTATGTTGTATTAATAAAACAGATATGAAGGTGATTTTTATAATAAAATAATTAATAATCAAGATTATAAAAATCGTGGGCCAGAAGTTGCTTTATGAGCGACACATTAAAACTTTCCCTACAATGAGTCTAAAATATTAGTATTATAGATAGATTATAGATTAAATTTGCAAAAAATTCACTTTCTTGCATTTCATTTCACTATGTTCCACCATCTTCCATGAATCCAAACATACCGTAAACAATGCTTTATTATTATTTATTTAGATATTTTGTAGAAGATAAAAAATTATAACTTCTTAAAAAATATATATTGTGTTATATTTCTTTTAGTAATTTTATTTTTACTATAAAATATGTAAAATAAAATTAATAATTTTTTTAATCAAAATTTGGTGAAAATTGACCTCATGTGTATTATAGCTTTCATTCAGTCAACCCAATTTGGCAATTTGCATCCTCCACCCAAAGCGTAGCATCACGAAGCATATCGCCTACCCTTGAAACACGTCACAACTTCTACTTTGCCGTGACTAGCCATCGCGCTGCGAGACTCCCAGAAACCTACCAGCAACCACATCATCCTCCATGAAGCTGATCATCCATCGCAGGAAAGCACAATAGTAGTCGCAAAACCATTGCAAATGGCGCCCTCTGTCATGCCTTCGCGTCGCAGAGGTTGTGGAGCGTCTCCGCGAGTGCCTCCATCACCATGATCACTTGAAGCCAGCGCGACACCACCTTTTGTCCCACCAAAGCGCCGCCATGCAACCTCCTCGTCGTTGTCCATGTCTCCTGCCATGCATTGCCTCTCCCTCTCCTTGTTATGTTGCAGCAACTTAGGTTTAGTGGATTAGGTTTAGGGATGTGTTTTTGTTTGGGTCAAATTGTCTCTTGTTGTTTCTATGGTTAGAGTTTTTCTTTTTTCTTTCATGTAGACTGATATGGGGTTAGGCAAGTTCTTATCCAGGGATTTTAAGTTTTTCACCACCATGGTGACAAAATCTAAGCCATTCAAATATTGATTTAATGGTTGAGATTAGTTCATTTTAAAGCATCGTGAAAATTATATATCTGACACCACCAAGTATAAGAACTAAAAACAAGGAATTACCTTTTGACCCCTAATCATTTGAAACATGGATTTGATGCGGTGCATATAATTAACCTTGTATTTAGAGTGAAGACAACTATTATGTTGCCGCTGAATAAGAGGTCGAACATGGTGGTCATGGCCATGGCAGTGGAAGTGCAATAGTGAGTGTGACGGGTTTCCTTGTCTTTCTCCTACACCACCACCACCACTAAGTCACCTCATTCAACTCTCTCCTCAAGCTCAGTCCTCCGGACAAACTCTACCGTGGCTAACAAACCAAACCACATGGATTTGTCTTCCGATAACGAAGACAACCCAGCAACCTCATCAAACAAAACGTCTAGAAGCTTCCCACTCCTCTCACCACCACGTTCGCCACTCGGCACCACCACGTCCACATCGAGGATTTCAGCTTGTGATTTCGGCGATTCAATCTTCGAAAGAGGTACATTGTCATGATCATCTCCACCTTCGCTGTCATCCTCTTCTTCTCTGTCATCAGTCTCCATCACAGGTGAAACCTCTCCTCATTCACCTCATTCTCAAATTCCTATCAAATCAAATGAAGGAGTTCGAATTTGTAATACCCTAGATTTTTAAAAAAATAAATAAAAGGTTCAGAAAAAAATTTTCGAACCAAGAAGGGTGCCAGTTCCTTTCTGTCATTTTGGATCCTGAATTTCGCTAAGTCTGGACCCTACATGCCCTTGGAGGGCTATATATTAGAGCCATTTTCTTGGAACTAAAAGTCCAGGTAATTATTCCCTAGAGAAAAATGAGTTGAAGAGAGATTTTAACGAATTTTACGAAACCCGCAAGTACTTCATTTTTAGCTTGCAAGTTTATAAAATCGTAAGATTTTGGATTTGAACTAAAACCCAAAAATAAGATTTTGATTTGTTGATATTTTGATTTTTCTAATATTTTATTTGAATCCAAATAGGGGATATTTCCCTATTTACATTTATGTTTTAAAGTTAATGGAAAGAAAACAAATGATGTAAATAAGTGAGTAGTGGGATAGTAGATCCAATGCATCCAGCATTGGAGCATTTGAAGCCTGGGGGCAGCGGTAAGAGAGTAAGTCGGTGCGCTAAGGGCAGGGGACCGCCCAGGGCGGTGAACGCAAACATAAAAACCTATTTTGGGTCAGATCATTCAGACACACTATAACCCCCTCAGAGAAATGCGAAATCTTCTCCTCCCACTCCATTTCTTCATCATTTTCACTCATAAAACTCCATTTTCTTCCAACTCTTTCAAGTTTAACTTAGAATCTTCAATCCTCCAAGCTTAAAGGTATGTTATTTTGCTAGTTCTGCTTCATTTTCTTCAAGTTATTTGGAGTTAGGGGTGGTTCCCATGCTTCTCAAGGGAGAGAAGCTTTCCACCTTGCTAGAAAGGGATTCTTGTGGTTTTAGAGGTTAACCTAGAGTTCTCCTGCTTCCATGGCAGATATTCCTCATTTCTTGTCCCAGGAGTTCTATTAGTGTGATTCCTTCTTTGTTCAACCATCCAGGTGAGTGGGTTCGCACTTGTGACCTTTATGTGGTGCATTAGAGTTACTTTCAGGAAAATATAACTTATTGCTTGACTTAGAGATTATTATACAAGGAGCATGAAGATTTCTGTTGGATTATATGTTTGGAAATGCTGATTTTAGAGCATGAAACATATTTTTTGATAAAAACTCATGAGACCATGCTTGTTGACTGATGTTATGCAGAATTGATGATATATGTGATTGTTAGGGGATTTTATGAGTTTTCCTGGATTTCTGAACTGGTTTATGTTTATGCTATGGTTTTATACCTAGATACGAGGTTTAGAGTAAAAGGACTGAAATGATGGTTTAAACTCTATGATTTCAGAATATGATATTGAATTTTCCTAGTTTATGGTTGGAACTATGTTTAACAAGTTAATAGTTTGAATGTAAAGATTTTTGATGATTGAATGATGTTTTGATAATCAATGAAAGAGTTTTAGAGCGTGAGTTTCCACGAGATTCAAAACGGTTGACGGCTACATACTCTGTGGAGGTTTGGAATCCTAATGTCCACAAAGGGTGATTCCTTGGACATGGTTCCACACAGTTATGCTAAGGTTAGACTTTAGGATTGAATGAACTCTAGTTTTAGAATATAATAAGTTTGTTTTTAATAAGAGATGATATAGAGATTTAGACATAAAAGGATTTTAGAGCACGAATCTTTGGATGACTCAGAGGCGGGCGGATACATGTTCTGTGGACTTGAAATCAGGAGTATGGTTTCATAGTCTCAGTTATGCTAAGGTAAACTTAGAGTTATAGAGATTAGAAGCTCTAGAGAATAAAATGGTTTTAAGAAGTTTTAGATTAATTTTTAGTAGTGTAGAGACGGGCTGTGTTAAGGTAAACCGTTAACCTTGGTACCAAGTATGCGTGGCAGAGTATTAGAGAAGGGACCTAGTTAGGTGCCCATTATTATACACTGGGACGCGATACGTAACGCAGATGTGACAGAGATTTCAGAGAATTGATTGACACATGGGACGGCGATATGTAACAGGATGTGTCCAGAAACTTCTTTCTCTAGAGCTATGTTATTATGAGTTTAATTTATACCAGGTATGAAAGTTAGTTAATGAAATGACTTTTGAATTAATAAAGTAGTCATTAGAAAGTATGGAAGAGTTTATGGTTTTAGACTTATATGATTGTAGACAAGAAAATGAATTAAAGGAATAGTTTTTATTGATTTTATGAAAGGATGGTTTGAAAATATATTTGTAGTTGCATAAGATTTACAAGTACTTTTAATATTGTTATGATTTGTTTTATTTATTGCTCTTGGATGTCCCATGAAGGGGATTCAGGTGAGGATTCACTCACTGAGTTTTGGTATCAAAACTCACCCATCTAATCTCTTTCATTTTATAGATAAGAACCATGACAGCCAATCCTACATATCCACGACAAAGTGTTAGATGGTAGGCTTCACCAGAGTGAAGCGTTTCAATTCTGCTAGAGTGCTAGGTGCAGTGGCGGGGTTTGGACCTAGGGTATGGGTTGTTGCATTTAGCATATCATGATAAATTCTAAAGTGTATTTCAATGTTATTTCGATGATATGATTTTGTATTGAACAGACATTATGAGGTTTCAGACATGATTATTTTGTTTTAAGAGAATAAACAATATGTATAGAGGAAGTGACAATTATGCTTTAAATAGACTTTTATGAACGGAGCATGCATATGAACAGGTCCAGAGGCTAACGTGAGAATGAGATTTCTCACGTGGGTCACGTGCCCAGGTCGGTCGTGAAGGAATTGCGCCGTAAGCCTCTTATTTGAGGCGGTTAGAGCTATAACCGTTGAACTGACGTTCCAATCCAATGATTTGAACAATCCGAATCTATTAGAGATTCTGAAATTAATCCTGTTCACAGATCTCTCTCAAGAGAGATTTAGTAGTTTTGCTAAATCCACAGAACAGGGGACATAATTGAGGCTAAATTTGATTTCAAAAACCCTAATTTTCTTGTTAGTGTTAGTCACAATAGGTGTAGAACAATGGATCATAACCTATCAAATAGAAGAACCATTGACTGGAACCTTAAGAGTAGTAAATTTTTGCTTGTCATATGAGTTTAAGGCCAAATGTCAAACCATTTGACTTGCTTGGAGAAACACATGTTCTTTGCTGCACTTCCAAATGGGTTTTTGGTGATTCCTAGTTCCAAGGTTGATTATCAATAGGATAGGGTTGTTGATATTGATCATATTAATGAGTGTTTGGGAAAAAAAGTTGTGATTTCATTTGAGGAATTTGTTGAAGCGGTGGTGGGCAATGGTGGCCATGGTCGGCAAAAGTGCGATGGATGATGGTTGACGAGAGGTGGTGGGTGATGAATAAATAAAATGAGAGAAAAGGGTAAACTAGTACACCAAGAAGAGTGTTGAATAAAATTTTAAAAATTCTAATTTGACCCTGTCTATTTTTGTTGTTTTATTTTTTACCCTCAATATGATAATTTAATTTGAACTCACTACTTTTCTCTATTTAAGTCCCAATGATCCCAAACTCATTGGTGACCACATAAGATTGGCCTATGGGGTGGGGTATGTTTGGGCCTTGTTTTGACAATCATGTTTTAGCTTGTGTAATGCTTTTTAGCTTGTCTTTCCTTATTTGTTTTTGTCTATTTGTTTATGATCCATATTTTTTTAATCAATAATAGATAAAGATTTAAAAAATTAAAAAAATAGAAAGATTTGATGAGATTGAAAATAGATAAATTATTATGTTTATTATTTAAATATTTAATTAAATGTTGTTAAGTTTTAAAGATATTTAATTTTTATAATGCAATCCTATTATTAAATAGTGATGATTGTCAATTATATTATAATAATATATAATAAGTGCAGTTTTAATTTTTGAAAAAAATCAATGAACAACTTCTTGAAAATTGTGGACTCTAAATCGTTCTCATTGAGACACGTGGAAAATTTTCTCTCAAAGTCTGAAATATTAGTATTATTATAGATAGATTATAGATTAGGAATAAAATATCAATTTGAAAATAAGGAAATACATATTCATTGAAGGTCAACAAAATATATCAATAACTTTAGTTTTAAACACAACAGATGTCCCAAATCCCAAAAAAAAAAAAAATTGGAAAGTCCATAGGTTTCATAGAAACAAAAATAAACTTTAAAGTATTAGAACCAACATCCAGGTGCACAAAAAATAAAAACATTCGGAATAACTTATTTTGTTTTAATTGAGATTTCAATAGTTATTTTCAAGCCCAGAACAATAATAAAGATGAAAAGTCTCCTTCCTTTAAGCCATTCACTCGATTGAATTCTCTCCATCTAGTTCCAAGCTTTGCTTTTGGCTTTTCAGTGATTAATATCTTGCATTTGATAGGAAGTTTATTTGGACCTGTGATAGAAGTCTTGTACATATATGCAGACATTGTTGAATTGATATACTAAAAATAAATAAAATAAGAGCAACACTTAGGAAACATGTGTCATACATAAAGAAATAATAGAAATAAGAGAAATGGATTCACAAAGTGAAGATAAATTATCTTAGCAACAAAATAAAAGTGACAGTCTTCTTCAATATCATAGAATTTCCTAATGTATTAGAAACACCTAATGTAGGCTTTGTTTCCAAATCAATGATATTTGACTAGAAACATATATATTACCTTTTAGATCAATTAGACTCCACTTTCGTTGAAAGAATTTTTCAAACCTCCAAAGGAACTTTGTGTCTATTTCATTGCTTTTCTAATAACTAAAAAATGTAGTAAATAGAGATATTAGAGTGGGTTTCAAATTGTTGAAACCAAAATAAACAAAATATTTAAAATAATAGCAGGCATGCACACGTTTTGATCCAGTTGAAGTCATGAATTCAAATAGGGGTTCACGATTGTTGCTTGGTGGAGTATGCTTGGAAGCCATGACTATCGAACTCTACAAAAGAACAAAAAATAAGATCAAAGCATGAGAAATAATTACAAAAATGGAAAAGAAAAAGAAAAAGAAGTCAAATTGAATGGAAAGAAAAGATAACTCACAATGTGCCAAAACAAAAAAAAATTGAATCGTGCAGTGTATAGAAAATCATGAAAGTGAGAGAAACACATAGGCAAAGGAAGATGAAGCATTTGGAGCGCAGATAGCAGAAAATGAAAATGAAGAAAGATATTGTAAGAACCGAAAATGAGTTAAAGAAAGCGTGTAGAAAGATGGAGTAAAAAATGAAACTTACAAGAGAAGATAAAAAGAAAAAAATAAAAAATGAATTTGAAAAAGCTGCAAATTATATTTGGAAATTGATTGATATTTCAAATTTACAATTAATTGATAGTTTATTTTAAAATTGAAAGCATTGATTGGAATAATCTTCTTTAATTAATTATTTTATTAATTATTGATATTGATTAACAATTTATACTAATTGATGGATCAATCATAGGATGACATGTGTCCCTTACAAGTTTGTATTTTTATATATTATTGATTGATTATTGATTACTGATTTATTATTGATATTATTAATTATTGATTGATTGGATCCAAAAACAAAGAAAATGAAAAAAGAAAGACTAAAACAAAAATAAAAATTTTAGAGAGACCAAAACTAAAATGAGCTATATTCATAGGGACTAAAAACATATTTAAGTTTTTTTTAATTATAATATTTCTTAATTATTTTGATAAGATCACTTTGGACAATATATTATATAATTTTTTATGACACAATAAAATTTTTTACGAATATGAATTTATATAGTTTGGTGGCTCACTTTGACCTTTGTTCATTGTATGGGATGACACTTCATTTAATTCAAATAGTTTCTTTTTCATATAATTTCTCTATTAATTAAAAGTCAAATCTATAAATAAATAAATAAGTCAAAAAAAAGAAACTATTTAATTTGCCACTCTTATTCTTATTACTATAATTTTAGTGGAATTTTCCGTTTTAATTAAATTAGGAATTTAATTTAAATACATGGTGTCTTTAATTTTAGGGTGAAAAAGAGAAGAAATTTTTTCATAAATGTGTTTAATACATAAAATTATAAATGAAATTAAAAAAATTTTCCTGACTTCTACCCTAAATCAAACACATCCTTATTGTAAAAAATTTTTACACAATATCCAATTATACATTGCTTAAAAAGCAAAAGACCACCCACTATCCTAAAATTTTTATAAATAAAAAATATTATTTATACTCATAATATATGAGATGTAAATTAGTATAATATTTTATATATTATGAATATAAATTATATAATTCTTTATAAATAGAAATAATAGAATGGAAGCATGTGATTCAATTTTTTTAAAACTAAGATATTCGGAATAAAAAAGATAATGAACAAACTCCAAACTTCTATAGATTATTGGCACATGTACGAGCCTATTTCTAGACTAGTATGAGATTACTTAATAAATATATGATTAAATGATAATATAAAATTCTTTCTCCAATGGGAGAGCTAAAAAAAAAACTATAAAGTCAAAATTGAGAACTAATGAGGTTGTTTATCAGTTACCCGTACCCCTTACTCCACCTCCCTACCAAATAATCTTTTTTTTTATAAAATTCAAAATAAAATAAAACCCTTGTCCAACAGCAGTGTGTCTCTTTCTCATTTCCACTTTCCGATTTGGCATCAAATCGGAATTGAAAACCACAACAAATTCGTGTTTATTCTGTGAGCGAGAGAATCGAAGCGAATAGAACAGAGAGAGCCAACAACATTCGTTTAGGTTTTCAATTTTTTTTTTCTCCGCATAGAGCGCGAGAGTTGTAAAGTGAGTGTTTTTGTTGTTGGAGATGGATACACTTCCAACGATGTCGTCGAAGGGCGAGAGGCGTAGTGTTAGATCGAAGGCTGTTCAGACATCGAAGCCTTCCCTCATCATGGCTTTCTTCTCTTGCGTCGCTTGGCTTTACGTAGCCGGCAGGTACTTCTTTTTCTTTTTTAATTTTTTAATTTTTTAATGATAATAGTTTTTTTTAATGTTAATATATAGATTCATGATAGGGTTGATCAATTGTTTCTGCAAATTTCATTTTGAAATTGGATCCGATTTAATTTTTAATTTGCAATGTGATTTTAAAAGTGCTGATCGGGGAAAATTTAACGGAATTTATGCTTGTTTCTGTTGTTTTGGGAGTGATTAGGCTGTGGCAGGATGCTGAGAATCGAAATTTGCTTACTAGTCTTCTCAAGAAGAATTCAGCCCAGGTATATCTTTCTTTTTTTTTTTCAATTTGAGTTTTGAAATGAAAGTATTTTTTTTTTCTTTTTCGTGTTTTTTTTTTTTCATTTTGCTTCAATTTTAGCTGCAGACGTGTTGCTATGACTATGGAGCATGTTTATATATGATTTATGATTGAAAGTCTTGCATTACATGGTTATTTTTGCTGTATACTACTTTTGAATTTAGTTGATTTTGTTTCATTTTTGTGTTGAACAAAAGAGTAGTTTTCTTATGGGCAAATTATACTGCTCCCCTGAGGTTGAGTGAAATTTAACCTCCATCCCCTCTATTTGTAAAATTTGCTCAAGAGGTCCTGTTTGTGAAACCATTACATAGACCTCCCCTGAGTTTGTAAAATTATTACATCACCCTTCTCTATATTGCACAATGAACAGTGCATCCAGAGAGGTTAGTGTAACCTGGACAAATTTGGGGGAGCTGGGGTGAATTTCACTAATTCTCAAGGGAGAGGTCGTTGTAATTTTCCCTTTTTAACTAAAAACCACTTCTCACAGAAGCTACTTATCTCAGCTTTTACTCAAAAGCTATAACAAATATGTTTTTAACTTTTAAGTAGAAGTTGATATTGGTAGCTTCTATGAAAAGCGATATTTTTAGTTGAAGAATAGTTTTCTTTCTGGTAAAAAATGTTGAGATTGAAACAAGTGCACCCTTAATCAATAAATCTAATTAATGCCTTTTTATCTTTTGGTTGATAGAGGACTAAGGTTCTTACAGTGGAAGATAAGCTAATGGTCCTGGGGTGCAGGTATGTCCATCCCATTTTTGTTTTCTATGTTGTTTCTTTTTTCTTTTTATTTTTATCTTTGGTTGGTATGTGTTGTTTGTTTGTGTGATATTGTTCTGCATGGATTTTGTCTATTTAGGGACCTGGAGAAGAGGATTGTGGAAGCTGAGATGGATTTGACATTGGCGAAGAGCCAAGGGTACCTTAAAGGCCAGTCACAGCAAACTGGCTCTTCTTCTGATCGTAGGCTTCTTGCTGTTATTGGTGTGTATACGGATTCGGAAGCCGATTGAAAAGAAATGTTTTCAGAGGGTCATGGATGCCCCAAGGTCTGTTTGAATTTTGATTGAAGTTTATCAATTTCTTTAAATTACTTTCAGTGTTTATGTATAATTAAAGTTACTGCTTCATGTCTGAAAATAGCCTTGATAGTTTTTCTTGGTTCATATCTCTGTTATCAATAGCGAAAGCGGCGCTATCGCTCCGTGGCGTCGCGTCGCAGCCCTCCGCCGCTACAAGGAAGCCGTCGTGTCGCGTATGGAGATCGCGGCCTTCGCGGGCGCTAGTCGCGGCGGATCACTGGCCAAATCGCGGAATAGCAGACGCGATTGCAAGAGACACCTTGAAATGGAGAGTTTTTCAGACAGAAATCCCTTCTTCTCCAGCTTCCCATCCTGATGAACCCTTTCCCTTCTTCTAGTCTTTCCTGACGGCGCAACAGACCTCTCTTGTTTAGGGTTTTTTAATGTGCTGAAACCTTTATTGGGCTTACTTCCATTTGGGCTGATAATTTTTCTCTTCTTTTATAAAAAGAATTGTTGGGCCTTTAAGTCTTAGAGGCTTAAGTTCCTGAGTATGATGCTGTTTTATTTAATTCCTCTAATATACTACTGAACTTATCATCCCAAAAAAAAAAAAAAATTACTGCTACGCTTTTATTGTTTTTATTTTGGTTATGCACTACGGTTTTATTTATTCACTTGTTATTTATGCAGTAAATCAATGATAATTATGTGTTAAATATATTTGACAATAACTTTTGATTATTAATAATATAGGTAAAATTTTTGGTAATATTCTTATTTTTCAGTATATAAATGTATGTAATAATAAATAAATAAATTACATAATCTTTTTCTATAATTTTTAAAATAGCAGCTATCCCGCTATAGCGGTTTTGGAACTGGCTACTCCACGCCACTATCCGGGATTGACTACTATGGTTCATATGTAGATATAGATTATAGTCTACTGTACATGTGATTCATGCAACTTTTTAATGATTGTATTGGTTTAATAAATCTCATCAGATTATATCATTTTGATTTAAATTTTAACTTAAGCCTAAGAATCTAATATGTAATTATTATTATACAAGAGTATTAATGTTAATTTGCATTTTGTCAGATTATTATATTATAGTTCTTTGGATTGAAATCATTTATATAGATGGTTATCATTGTGACACAATTACATATCACTGACATCTTCAATTCTCTCCCTTTTTCAGGTGATGCCTTGAAAAAACTTGAAGAAAGAGGAGTGGTCATACGTTTTGTGATTGGTCGGAGGTTTCTTCACACACTTACCCTCATTAGCTATTATATTGCCTGGATATGATTTTTGCAATGTTTATTTATCTGTGTTGATTACCATGTACTGTAATGTTTATTTATCTGTGTTGATTACCATGTACTGTAATAGTGATCAGTGTTTCAATCATATTTTGTGACCTAGTACTTTTTAATTTGCAGTGCTAATCGAGGTGATAGCTTAGATCGGAATATTGATGAGGAAAACCGCTCAACAAAGGATTTCATGATTCTTGTAAGCAGAATAGTTGCAATTTTGCTAAAATTTAAATTAGTTCAATCTTTGACCATGAATTATTTTAGTGGACAGGAAGAACTGAATTATAATATACATATGCTTATTATAGATGCCTAATGGTTAGGCATTGAGGGACAATGGGACAATTAATTACATCTATCAGCAAGCTGCTAATTTACGCATGCAATTGAAGTTTGTGTTAAATAACTTTGACTTCTAGTGAGACTTGAAGGTTGAAGCATTGATGTTCAAAGTAAAAATTGTATTTCTGGTGTAGCACAACTGTGTTTTGCTGGTAGAGTCGTAGAGGGCAGGGGATACACCAACCCTTGACCATGTGTTTTTATATTAAAGATATTGATTCACATTTGAGCATGCTTACCTTTCTCTCAACCTTGTTAAACAAGCTAAGTATAGAGATTGGCCGTTTGTTTTTATGATATCAGGAAGGTCATGAAGAAGCTCAAGAAGAGGTTCCTAAGAAAGCAAAAATCTTCTTTAGTACTGCAGTTCAGAACTGGGATGCTGACTTTTATGTGAAAGTTGATGACAGTATTGACATTGATCTGGGTAAAGATTGTTCCTATATTGATGTCCTTATATAGGTTATTTTGTTGACAACAAACCATTTTTCCCCCTCTGAAATTATTGAGACATTTGTTTCCTTCATTCACTGGCCTAACAGAGGGATTAATTGAACTTCTTGAGCGTCGCCGTGGTCAGGATGGGGCATATATTGGATGCATGAAGTCAGGAGATGTGATATCAGAAGAGTACTTTATTTTTTCTGAGATTCTGAGTTAATTATGATTGTATATATATCTGTTATAGATCTGTGGCTAAGTTTAGCAGTTTTACGTGGTACAGATGGTTCTGATTATAATATCAAGCTGTCTGAAATTGGTCATTTTTATGAATGGAATTTGTACTTGAATTTATTAATTATTATTATCCATTTTATATGGAAGATCATTACAATCTTTTTTTTTTCCCAAAAATGAAGTTAGCCCTTCACTGGTTGTTGTAGATTTTCATAATTTTTATCCCTTTGGCAATCTTTAGGCATGTCCCATTTTTGCTGAGCAAATTTACTTTACCTGAGAGTGAGCATTGTTATATGCTGTATCTTTTCTTCCTGCCTATATTTTGTGTCTTTGTTTCTTGTTAAGTTCTCCTAGATCAAATTAATAATATGTTTTATCATGAAACTGTTACAAATTGAATATGGCAATTAAGGTTTTGGATGCAACTTGTAAGCATCTTATTTTGGTTATTTTTCAGGGGAAAGCCGTGGTATGAACCTGAATGGTGGAAATTTGGGGATGAAAAATCGTAAGTGATATAACTTTTTGATTAGAAGATTAGGCTATTTTTCTTTTTCTCATTAATATGGGAGTGATGTTCAAGGTGAGTATGCTATAAATATGACGTTAAACTGAAACCAATTCATTCTTTTTCCTAGTTGTATAATGGAATGGGTAAATTAATGAACAATATATTGCATTGTTGACAAATACTAAAGGGAACATTTAATTTGTGACTTTTATTCATTAATCATTATACATCAATATGCTTTTATCTCTTTGCTGAATGTTGTATTGTTTAAACAGATGACTTGTAATGGCAACATAAACAACTTTAATCACATATTGACAAATAATGAATTTGTATCTGATCATGCAATTAATGGTTGAAAACAAAATATAACTTTCTTGCCTGTGGATAAACATCTATTGGTGGAGTCATATGGTCTTTGATTTAGTTGTTACTTTCAAATGTCATTAACTACTAGTTTGTAGAAAACTGGATGTAATGCCAAAATCTATCTGAAGTCTCAAGGATTGTTTGAAATATATTTTCAAGTCCTTTCATGTGGTTTAGAAGCATTATGTGAGAGAAGAAGGAAAGAAGAGCAAGTTGTTTTTTCAGCAATATTTGGATCTTTTGGTCAATTTACTTGATTCCAACAATGTGTCAATAACTTGTGTGCAAAAAACTTAAGGGACTCTGCAGACTTTTTCTATTTGTAGTGTCTATTTTTTGTCTGTTTTTGTTTCTTACCTGTCACCAAGAGCCTTAAACAGTAGCAACAATCATTATTTTATTGCCACCACCATGTCATAACTTTGATGGCAACAACATAGGTACTATAGTCTATATGTCTATGGCAGCACCACATGTTACAACTATCACCACCATTGCATTTCACTAGTCTTACCACTATTATCATCAGCATTATTGCTACTGTCACTAGCCTGTAATCACCATTTACCAGTGGACCACTATCATCACCTTCTTGTCATTATGACCATCCTATCATCTGGGTGCTGTCACCAGTGCCACTATCCTTTTTGGCTAGTTTGCTACCATTGTTAGGGTCATCAATATCTCCACCAGTATTACTGGACATGAGTTGCTTCTTACCAAAATCATGCCACCATTTTATTGAAATTATTACCAATCTTTCTTATACGTACTACACCTCTGATAATAGAAATAAAATAACTAAAGTTTAGTGATTTTATCCTGCTTCCTTTTGTTTTTATTTTTATTATCTTTTTTAGCAAATTCTAGTATCCAGCACAAAAAGTAGTTATCATTCACAACAATGAGAAATAACATGCTCATTATATTTCTATAGATCTGTGGATTACATGTCACGCTGCTGTGGTTTATTTTATTTAAGCAATGTGGAGCTCTACTGAATTATTTTGTCTTTAGGTATTTCCGACATGCAGCTGGTTCACTTGTTATAATTTCAAAGAATTTGGCGCAGTACATTAACATTAACAGGTCAGTTCTCAACAACTTATCCTCACAAGGAAGATTCGGTATGGAGAAAACTTTGAAACTAAGATAGGCAGCTTTAGTTGTGTGGCATGGCTGCCATAATTCAGCATTGTGGCTGACAAAGTATGGCCTCCGGATGCCCTCATGACAAGATTTCTTTTTTAGGAAGGGAAAGAGGAGAGTAAAAAAGAAAAAGGGGGAGGGGTATTGATTATTTTACTGACCCATGTTCATGGCTAGTGTTAGTTTAAATCCACACAACACCATCAAATATGCTATCATCAAAGAATTTATCATTATCTTATGTTTATAATTTTTGTTCCTACAATACTATGCAACCCCATACAATGTGCTATTAGCAAAAAAAATTATTAAGTACCTTAATTTATTTTCAAACTTTCCGGAGGACTTCAAATACTGAATGAATCTAGTTTTCAGTTTTCATCTTTATGTGATTTGGCTTGTGTATTTTACAAAACTCTGATAATAGGCATTATCATGAAAGAACAATTGAAAGTTTATCTAGATAATTCCAGCTCCATACCTTTCCCACTTATCACCATTCTGCTTGAGGATTTGGGTTTCTTGAGACTATACTTGTTTCAGTACGTGGAAATTCAAAATAAAGTTACTTCACACTTTCTTGGCTCAACAATAACTAGAGACAGTTGAAACTTGTAAGTGCAATGCAAGGTCTTATACCTCTGTAAATTTATGGCGTATAAGTGAGTTGAAAGTGATATTTCATCCTTTATCGAACAACATGGATTAAAAATTATAAATGTTATATCCTACTTTTTTTATTTTGTCACCTCCCCATATTCCATCTACTTAAACATGCACATCCTAATAACTAAATTTGGGGCGTTGTTCAGTGGTTGGTAGGGGGGGGCTCAAGGTTGAGGCTGCTTGTGAGAGATCATGCAACTCCGAAGATCTGTCAGGGTGTTAAATAAAAAAAAAGATGATGTGTTTTTTATATCCGTGATATCCATTTTGCTTTGTCCCAGTTGGTGCATGGCGGAAAGTGGATCTGAGGGATTTAGAGACGTTGATGCTTTTAGGCTTGATGATAGTGAATGTTATAACATACTAAGAAAGAAGTCTTTTAATTTTAGGAGTTTAATTTGTATGCACTGATAATATCAAATAAACAATTTTTTAGTATCAACCAATAGAATTTTAAGAAATTATTAAATCATGTTAGGTAACTACCCATTATGATAACAATCTACTATAATTTGGCACTTTCTGTCTTTGCCTATTTGAATTGGTTCTGATTAGGTTGTATTAAATATAATGCATCTCTGTTTGTTGTTTGTTCGTTGATTTTTGTTTGTTTTGCAGTTTCTAATGGGAGTTTATGCTTTTTGTTTCCCTCCCGCCTTTGTGGTTTCTTTTGGAAGATACCTTATCCTCCCTTGTATGATGTATCTTGCCCTTCCTATCTAATAATATTTCTTTTTGTACACAAAAAAAAAAAATGCAGTGTATCTTTGAAGACTTATGCTTATGACGATATATCATTGGGCTCATGGATGATGGGCGTCCAAGCAACATACATAGATGACAGTCGCCTTTGCTGTAGTAGTATCAGACAAGGTGAAATCCCAGTTCTCATTTTTTTGCTGTTTATTTTTTGCCCTTGAACAGGACAAAGGGGTTGGGGTTGGAGAAAGGGCATTCTTTCCAACTTTATCAGCCATGTTTTGTTGAATAGGTAAAAGATGAAGATGTATTTGGAGTTGGACAAAATGAAGTGTAGATAAAAATACTAAAGTATCTTTTATGTAAAATACAAAAGGGATTAATTTTGATGTCTTGTCAGTGTAAACAAGTTTTACATTGTTATCCAATCATACGTTTCTATTTTTAAGACTTTCAAGGCATTGGGTGATTGAGTCAAATATTTTTTCTGATGTGGCAATATATGATTGTATGTCTGTGTAAATGTTATTTACTGTGGAAGTGTGTTTAAATCAAATTCAATATAATATTGAAATGCATTTTGGATTTTCCCTTTCTCAGGTTCACAATAGAACTTATGGTACTATTGGTGTTTATTTTCAGAAAAGGTTTGTTCGTTGGCATGATTGGACGGCTGGGGTCACATCCTTTGCCACATTTATCTTGGGAACTTGTACAATTTTTCTGAAAATCAGTGTCAGTTGGCGAAGATTATGTTCACTCTTTTCAGGTGCTTCCGCCTGCAGAGGAGTGGAGGTACCATTAAATATAAATTTCTTTATAGATCCAGTGATATATTCATTCTTTTGTAAGTCAGCAGTGACATGGAAAGGGTACGTACAAATTAGCAGTCTTCAGCGTTGGAGCTCATCATATCCTCGGAAGTGCTATGTTCATAGCTTTTCTCTGTTATTGTCTATACAAAACTTCTATTGGTGACCGAATATATATTTTTGAAAAGATAGAAAGAAAGGAGCTGCTTGATATACAAACCTTGAATGTAATGATGCACTGATGAGCAAATTGTAGATTTCATTATCATGCTGAGACATGCATTGGTATTTTGCGGCAATTCACATTTTTTATTATGTTGTTGCCTTCCGTACCATGTTATTCTATCAAGCCTTGTTAATAATCTTACAAGCAACATTATGCTCGACGTTGTAAGATGAGAAAAATGGTAGCAAAACATTTTGTTGCCGGAACAATGTGGCATGGTTGTTGGTTTTTAAATAAATAAAGTGAATTATATTATTTTATTTTATCTAATAATTACTACATATTTTTCTCACCGTATTACTCATAAGATAAATAGAGAGAGATGCTTTCTAACTCGGTACATGTGATATTAATATACTGCTCTTTTACTTTTACTGTGAAGGAGATACCAACCAGGAAGTAGCCAAGGAAAATGAAGTTTATGTAATCTTGGGCTTCATCTAAGGTACACTAGACTAAGTCGGGGGTATGACACGCTGGATAATCATAACGGCTTATCTTGATGGAGCACCAGTACCTTAATAAAATTTGAGTGCACTTTAAAATTTCCTTTATAATTCTAAATCCCATCCACTCATTGTCGTCTCTCCCTCAAGCGCCTCTTCCCCTGTCACCGGCCCCATTGTTATTGCCATGGACCAGGCAACCAAAATAAACCTCTGGTCATTTTGAGCTTCCAAAAAACTGAGTGCAGACGGCAACAAGAAGGCAGTCCTAGGTGGTTATGGGTGAAGGCAATCATCTTTGCCGCCACTGCATTGACTGCTGTTGGTGTTTCAGTCCCATTTGCCCTCTCTGTCGATGCGAGTGAAGGAGAGAAAAGAAAAAGGAGGGTGGGGTTGGAGAAAGTAAAAGAAATTTTACTGTGTATTGCATAGAGTTGGTATATAGATACACTTTCTAGTCTAACCTGTTAGATTATTCTAGTGTGTGGTACACCTGACTTCATTGGTTAGTTGTACCATAGCCTTTATCATAATCTTGTATGGATATTGAAGTTGAACCGTGTAGATACTTTTGAAACCATGCCTCCTTCGGTGCTTGACAAAATATTTGTCATTATCATCCATTGTTTAGCGCCGTAGAAATACTGGAAACCTTATGCTAGTAGTATAAAACGAGTTTTGCCTAATCAGAGGCTGTATCGTGCGATGTATAGTGTGTTTGTGGCTAATCATGTAGTTACAAGGTTAATTTCAATTTCTGTTAAAACTGAATTTCTGCGAGATGACTAGATGGTGACTAGTGACATAAACCAAATGGACATGGGTGCCATACTAATAATGACTATGGTACCCAACCCAGAATCGATTGCATGTGATGTCTCCAAATAGTGGATTGAAAAGGAAAAAGGATTCATTACAAAGTACAAAAACACACCAAAATAGACGGCTAACTAACAATAAGGTCTTGTCCTTGGATTTCTTACCAGTCGGTGTTCAGAGATAAAAGAGAGACACAGGTAGAGACAAGTATTATTTGTGAGTAAAATAAATTTGTGAGTAAAAGGATTTATGTTGTTATATTTTATGGGAAGAATTTTAGGGAGAAATAAATTTCAAAATTCGAGCTTCGTGAGTAAAATGGAAGAAAGAGTCAAGCATTATTTGTGATAGACAAGTGTAAGTCTTTAGTGTAACTCTTTAAGAGAAAATTGTATAAAATAACGAGGGTATTTTTACATTTTTTCAATCTAATGAAATAATGAATATTTATAAAATATTAAAATGAATAATAAATTAAATTTTTAATAATAATGTATATTTTAAATTATATTTAAATAACTAATAAAATTTATCATTTTATTTTTATTCAATATTTATTTATAGTTAAATTATATTTAAATAATTAATAAAATTATCATTTTACTTTTGTTTAATATTTATGTATATTTAGAATTATCAATACATAAAAAAATAGTATTATATAATATAAAGTATAGTATTTATACAATATCACATAAAATATTGTATATTATTAAAAATTTATTTAGTCTTATACTATCAAACTTGTCCTACTATATGTGTCAAACAGACCACAAGACTTATAATGTATAAGACTGATGGTTGACTGGTAAGAAATCAACAAGGAAATAAGCTAAAAGGTTGTGATGAAGATTTTGTGTTAGATGAGTAGACAATAAAAGATTAAAAATGAAAGCGTTGCACCGAAAGTTAGGATTGGCAATCGTCATATGAAGATAAGACTAGTAAGAAGAGCATATAGATAGTAACTCTATTATGAGTAGAAATAAAGAGGGACTACCAAAAACTATACGTCTCATTTGGTGTCTGATCTATAATAGAGCATTGAAATTGGAATTGGGCAATTGAATTTCAATTTTCATGTTTAGAGTAATATATAGAATTAGAATTCCACAATGCAATTATGTGGATTTGAAAAACAATTAAAATAAACAATTCTTAATTTCTAACTCATATATTGGGGAGTCTCAATTCTAAAACTTATTAAATATCTCTCTTCTCATTAAATTTTATATAACTCATTTTTTCTCATTTATTTTTTAATAATTATGTTATAATTTTTAAGTAAACTCAAACATGAAATTTAAGATTCTAACTAAATTCCAACATCTACACGGATCCTAAATGAAACTATAAAGAAACACTAAAATTTAAATAGCTTGCACACATAGACATGTTTGCCATAAGACACCACAACATCCTTTGATCCATATACTATGCCCTATATAATTGTACAAGACTTAGTTGTTGTTGTACATAGACATGGTTTACAATAGGATGCAACGAAGTCATTAGATCCATCTAATTGGCATTATCTAGTGAAAAAGTTTCAATTTATTATTTTTTTTAAAAAAAGTTACAGATTTTTAAACATTACGCGACAATAGGATATGAAAGTTACATAAAATAAATAATCTAAACTTTGACCTAACAATACCTATAAATATAAGTTTTCAAACTCAAATGTGACCCAATGGGTTTAAAATCAGAATTGTTTAAACAAGATGGGTGTTGGATCGGACGCCCTTGCATTAAATGCTTTATATGTCTACTTTGCTCATTAATGCCACCAACTCACTATTCATCAATGGGTCCTCTTCGTATTTCGAAGCACAATTAAAAACTATGCAAGTTTGCCACATGGTAGTGGAAAGAATTGTATAGTACAAGTTTACCAATTTCAATTCACTTTCCAATTCATTTTATTTGAACGAAGTGAATGAGAAAGGCAATTCAGTGATCCTCCATGATAGCCATTTCAAAATCTTTCTGCTTGATTTTCACCATCATTCTCATCACCAAAGGTAAATTCATTCTCAAATCCCAAATGTGTTATGTAACAAAAGATTTTGGAACTCTTTATAGGATCGTAGATGTAGGTCAAAGAGACTAAATTACATTAAATTTTGAGTGTTGCTTCCTTTATGATGCTTTGCTATTTGAAATTGCAGGACATTGCCAGTTTTATTCTCTGGATGACATCACAGTTAGTCAAATCCCAACAGGAGCACTCATAAAAGATAAACCAGAGTGGAACTTAACTATTACCAACACTATTCCATGTAGTTACCAGAACCTGACATTAGCTTGCAGTGGTTTTCAAACTGTTGAAGAGGTTGATCCTTCAATCATGGCCAAAATGGGAGATAGGTGTCTCATTAACAATGGCCAGCCAGTGTACCCATTTACTTCGGTCAACTTCACTTATGCTTGGGACACTTCATTTCCATTCAAGCTTGTTTATTCTCAGATGGCATGTTCTTGAGGTGATTTTGCTTTTGTTGATTTTGTTATGTTGATTCCAAATTTGTTTTTATATTGTGTTAGTTTTAAGAAAAGTTCTTTAAGATGAGTTTGTATTTAAGGTGAAAATTCGAGTTTGTTTACCTTTAGATTATGTCACGACCCTGGAACTTGCACAACGCTTAGAGATTACAAATCTCACAGCAAACCTATATGATTTTTCTTTTCTTTATATTTTAGGAAAAATGGACAGAGTTATATCTTTTCTAATCAAACCTATTCAGGTAGAAGTTATGTTATTCAAACATCAGATTCACAATTAAGTGAGACAAACCAACTTAATTAGCATATGTGTAGATAGATGGAAATAATAAAAATCATAATATCTAATGATAATGAAGTGAGTTTTTCACTTAGACTAATCCTTGAATGTTAAAATAACATTTTTATTGAGGTAATAAACTAAAAGACAATATAAATGGGGCTATCAGAGCACTCTCATGAAACTATATATTAAGTGTTTTTTCACATATTTATGTACAAGCATTATTTTCATACTCCATGTTTATATTCATTATATACATCATCTTTACTATAGAAACGAAATTCAAGACAAAACCACAGAGCTCATACACAACTATCCCATCAAAAAAGAACCGTCACGTCACAAGATCCTGTATATGGATCAAAGAGCAAAATGAGAGGGTGTGGGGAGGCCTTCACTTGTCTATGGCACGTACAAAAGAATACTTTAAAAGGCTGCATGTGTTAGAAAACATGGCCAGATGATTTTTATTGACTTTTTCTCATATATACAAGAGGAGGAGCAATAAAGCACGACATGAAAATAAGCCATAAAAAGGAAATAAAAAATACAAATAACAATAAACAGGGAATGGATGGAGCATTTGTATCTAAGATATATAACTTTCAATATCCAAAATAATATGATATTTCATCACAACTATTATTAAGGAATGAATGGAGTATTTGTAGTCTCTTTTTCTTTGTAAAAACAGAGGCCACACAACCGCCAAGAGTTGTCATAAATGAGCCGATTTATCCTGCTTTTGGGAACAACAATATCAATATCAAATGCTAACAAGAGCTTAACCACTTGGAGCAGAGACTATCCAATAATGCTTAACCACTCAAAGCATAAACAAAAGACATTGATCAAAACCATAAGACTACATAAAAAATCCCAATTTGGGGAACACATCTCCTCATGGTGGATGCCAACGTTTTGATACCATGTTAGAAAACATGGGTGACAATTGATATTATTCTCATATATACATACATAAAAGAGAAGGAGAAATAAGCTCGCCATGAATATATATCATAAAAAGGAAAAAAATACAAAATAATAATAAAGAATTGAATCAAGACAATTAGTTATGAATCGGTGATGATTCACATGTAATCGATGATGACTAAATTAATACTAATTGTAACCCGCAAAGTCAAGGATCCCAACAGAAAATCATATGCCAACACTTGTAATTCGAAGACCTTCCACACTGGGATCCAAAACATGTAAAGAAGAGTGGGTGAGCCCAATCGACTCACTGAGTGACAATGAAACTATAATATGTTCTTGACTAAGGCAGGCACTATACTGGAATCTAAAACATGTAAAATCGAGTGGGTGAGTCAGGAAGCTAATCTTATATCCACTTTTCATGTCTCACTCCTCATCTCCTCAATAAAATTCTACCACATGCATGTATAGTAATGACATCACCCATAATTTTTTATCCAACCAAAATTTTTCAATTATCCAAATTTGGTACATGACAAAACTTGGTTGGGGACAAGGAGTGGGACAATAAATGAGACAGAAAAAGAGATAGAAGAATTGGATCCGATGAGGCCCAACACGTGTGTTGTGGGTGGGTGCAATCGACATGATAAATTGTGCACAATTAAAGAATTAACATCATATATTATGCAAGGTGGGGAGATTTTCAATTTCGTGTAATTTTCAACCCTACATGAAAAAAATGAGTATTTTTAATGGTTCTTAACATTTAACGTGTCAATAAAAATATAGTAAAGAAAAATAACTTGACATTTAAAAATACTTATAAACATTTATTGACAATTATTACATGTTAAAATATCAAAAATGATTATTTTGGATATTTTTTACATGTAACAATTGTCAATAAAGGTTTATAAGTATTTTCAACAATCACCTTATATCAAAATTACTTTTTTTACAATATTTTTATTGGCACTTTAAATATAAGAAATGTTGAAAATGCTTACTTTTCTTGTAGTGCAAATAGGGACTTGCTCAATAAAAAAATATATTTATATATTATTATTAAAAAATATAGTAAAAAATATTATGCTTTTTAAACTCTGTGTGTATGGCAATCTATTTACTTCAAGAGTAAGTTATGATATATACACTTGCTGAAATCAATTTCTTTTATATCAAATTTCATAAGCTCAACCATTGAATTGAAGTTTCTTACCAATAGATCAAGTCTTAATTTTGACATATATCATGTTTTTAAAAATATAAGTAAATATTGATTGTTAGATTATATACTTGTAGTTATCCAATTTTTTTTGAAATTTAATATGTTTAATCATTATTATAATATCACATAAATCGATCAATGATAGAATTAATTAAATTTAGTTCTTATAAAATGTTATTGACCGAATCAAATGTACAAGACTTATTCTTTGAGTAAATAAATCCCTATACACACTACATTTTTTTTAATTTAAAAGTGTTCAACAAGCTTTATATATATATATATATATATATATATATATATATATATAGACTTATTAAATACATACAAGGAGCTATTTGATCATATATATATCCTTCAGAAGTGCAGACACAAACCATCAACATGATAAGTAACTATAATTTAGTAATTGGAATAACAATTCATATATATAAAAATGTTGTTGAAGGTGTAAATATACTAAATCTCTAACATAATGTCAACAAATTCCCCTATATATATTATTCTTATAATTAATTTGAATGATAAAGTAAAACTAGTAATAAATTTGAATGAAAATTAAATTACAACCTCCCTTGACCAAAGAAATCAAAGTAGTAATTAATATGAATGAAGAAAATTACAAAATTACCATAAATTATAAGTTTTTTTTTATAAGAGGAAAGTTGATTTTTGGTATATATATATATATAACCATTCAATCTCTACATCTCACACACTTCAACAATGGCCAAATATAGTTTTCTCTTTTTCATCATATATGTGTGTTTCATTCTTGCATCAATAATTATATTAGTGTGTGATGCCAATGATGAAAATAAGAAGCTTCATATTGTGTATATGGGCTCACTTCCTAATGGAGCTTATTCTCCACCCTCTCACCATCTTAGAATGCTGCAACAAGTTGCTGATGGCGATGATGATGTATCAAACTCTATAATTCGAAGTTACCATAGGAGTTTTAATGGGTTTGCTGCCATGCTCACTGATCAGCAAAGAGAAAAGCTCACCAACATGGAAGGAGTGATATCTGTTTTTCCAAGCAAAACGCTCCAACTGCAAACCACAAGATCATGGGACTTCATGGGATTCCAAGACGAAATCAAACCACCGAGAGTGATGTTGTAATCGGAGTTATAGATAGTGGAATATGGCCATAATCAGATAGTTTCAAAAGATGAAGGTTTTGGTCCTATTCCAAAGAAATGGAAAGGTAGTTGTGTAGGTGGCAACAACTTTACTTGCAACAACAAAGTTATTGGGGCAAGGCATTATTTTAATTATTTTGGAGGCTCTACCTCTGCAAGAGATCACACTAATGGTCATGGAAGTCACATTGCCTCAGTTGCAGCAGGGAACAAAGTTCCAAGTGTTAGCTTTTATGGTATGGCAGAAGGTATTGCAAGAGGAGGGGTTCCATCTGCAAGGTTGGCTGTCTACAGTCTATGCCAAAGTGGTTGCCCAGATGATTCCATATTGGCTGCCTTTGATGATGCCATAGCAGATGGTGTGAACCTCATCACAATTTCAATCGATGCAAGTCTCCTTGTTCCTTTTGAAGAAGATTCTATAGCAATTGGTTCTTTCCATGCAATGGAAAAAGGATTCTCACTCTCAATTCTGCAGGTAAGCAGCAAAAGATAACTGAAAAATTTAGAACGGCAGACAAATATATTATGACTATGTGTCCTCGCACTTGCAATGGTATGAGTTGCAATTTACTCATAACATCCAATGACTATTAATAGATTTACCATGCAAATTAAGAGAACCTTTATACACACTAGTTAAAAAGATTTATCATTTATCAACAAATATATTAATCATATAAACTTTAAAATACTTACATGCAAATGAAGTGTTTTTTATGAAAATATAGAAGACGTAGAAGATTTGTAGTGACTTTTTTAACTCTTGAATTAGAAAACAAAAAAAATCTTGAACTTATCGTATTTTAGTACTTTTTTCTCCTATATAATAAGACATTAATTTTCTAATAGCCCTAACCAACTTCCACCATTGCTGCAGGTAAATTCAGGTCCTGGAAAAGGGTCAATACATAGTGTAGCACCTTGGTTATTTAGTGTAGCAGCTAGCACCACAGATAGGAGAGTCATTGATAAGGTTTCCCTTGGGAATGGATTAACTCTAGTAGGAAAGGCAGTAAATACTTTCACATCAAATGGGACAACAATTCCTTTAGGGTATGTTTGTAAGTTTGGATTGGGGGAACTTACAATGTAAAATTATATTATACCCTTAGTCACCGGAAGATTTGCTTCATATCCAAATTGTTCAGTCCCAGAATCTGAATCCTGTTCTTATTATTGTCTGGATCCTATGCAGGCAGAAGGAAAAGTTCTTTTGTGTCCAAATGATGATGGATATTCAACAGCTTATAGAGCAGGTGTGTATGGCTCAATTACAAGATCTGAGGTGGTTGCTTACCCTTCTATAACTATAGATCCCCAGGCATCTGCTCTTGCTTTGTCTTATGCAAATTCTACCAGTAGTCCTCAAGCTGAAATACTGACTAGTGAAACAATTACAAGTACAAATGCTCCTATTGTTGCTGATTTCTCTTCCCGAGGACCAAATTCAATAATTCCAGAGATCATGAAGCCAGACATAAGTGCCCCTGGAGTGGAAATATTGGCCGCATATTCGCCTATTGCATCACCCTCAAATAGTGGTGACGATCAAAGATCTGTCAAATACAACATAATATCTGGAACCTCAATGTCATGCCCACATGTTGCCGGTATAGCTGCATATGTTAAGATTTTTCATCCCGATCGGTCTCCGGCGGCAATCAAGTCGTCTATTATGATGACCGCGAAAGCGATGAATGGAAGTGAAAATCATAAGGAATTGGCTTACGGATCAGGGCATGTCGACCTGGTACAAGCCATCAATCCAGGGCTAGTTTTTGATCTTTATGAAGACGACTATTTGAATTTGCTATGCAATATTGGATACAACACCTCAAGAGTTAGACTAATCTCTGGTGACAATAGCACTTGTCCTTCATCAACTCCTCAGAGGTCAATGGTGAAGGATGTTAACTATCCTTCAATTGCTATTCGTGTTCAGCCAATGAAACCATTTATGGTTGATTTTACAAGAACAGTCACAAATGTTGGCTTTGCTAACTCCACTTAACAAGGCTAGCATCCGACAACATTCAGACCTGAACATCACTATTGTTCCTCTCAAGTTCTTTCATTTCGTTCCCTCAAAGAAAAACAATCTTTTTTTTTATCAATGTTGTTGGAGGAAACTTTCCTGATGAAAGTGTAGTTTCCTCATCACTGTTGTGGACAGATGGAACACAGTGTGTAAGATGTCCAATTGTTATAGATGTCTCCCGTGATGCATGATTTTTCATGCTACTTTAAAAAAGGAAGAAGAAAATCCCATCCTATTTATCAAAAGTAATTTTTTTTTTGTTATACATTCATAAACTGCAATGTGTGATATGTATTGAGCATAAATAATTTTTTAATTGTGAAGTTAGAATCAATATTACTTAAAGAAATTATTTTTCATCATAAAATAAGAGTACTAAATGAAAATGTCAAGATCCCCACAAGTCATGACAAGAACTTAGATAGCATTTGGTTTCTATCATAAGACATTAGAGACAGAGACACTAGAGATAATAAAAACAAAGATATAAAAACATAGTCTCTCTGTCGTATTTGATTGTAAAGACAAACGTAATAACTATATTCATATCTTGTTTAAAACACAGAAACAAGACGATCAATACGTAATAAAAGATATAACGTCCTCCATCGGACCAATGCCACCTGCCATTGGACCACCATGCCAACTGTCGACTAGCACTACACCACCCATGGTTGAGAAACCAGGGAAATATTAAATATATATCAATATTATTAGAAGAAAAAATATTAAATTTCTATGTTTATATCTTATTCCTATTGTCCCCATTTTGAGGTACAAACATTTTCTATATGTTGTGTCTTGGGACAAAAAAAATTTATGCCACATACTCCTATCTCAACCACTAAATAAATTTGTTTTCATTATTCGTGTATTTCTACAAGGACAGCAAACAAACGCTGCACCTTCTCTTCCCTATCAAGCCTAACTGATTCTATTACCAAAAAAAAAAAGGGACAACATTTCCATTGAAATTGGGACATCCCGTGAATTTCTTGTTTACAATCCCAGACATATCAAATAAAATCTAATCATTCACATGCTCTAAGGCAGCACACTGCCATATACTCCATATACAGTTCTCTTAACAGACATCATCATAACACCACCAAGTTAATAAAATCCACGACATGTTCCCAAACTCTGCATGTGTTACATGAGCACTACTGTAAGAGTCAGCCTCAACCGGCTTACAAATAATAATAATAATAAATATAAAACTCAAATCTAAATCTTTCAACACGTGGCTCACCAATGAGGGATCACGGAAAGTCCTGTGAAACAGAGGACTAAAAAATTAATTTTGATTTGCACTGATATCAACAAATCGTAATCAACAAAATGGCGCTTGATATAAAAATTCAGCTTAAATAACCCAGGACACAAATAAAACGGTACAAAATTAAGAAAAGGAGCCGCTTAAAGCACAAATGTGCTACCAACTTGTTATTCAAACATGAAGGGAAAATGGTATAGCATATTAACGAACTGAATATAAGATGAAAATGCATACTTTGCTATATGACGCCCCAAAATGTTACAAATGTCAATTTGACAACCAAAACAATCTGCAAACCTCAGCTATCAAGCAGGCTGAACAACCATTTTATTGTTTTTGCAAACTGAACAAATCAAATCACACACCACTACCTCAACAAAAATGGAATCACATACTGATATTACAACTGCAAAGAATGGAAACCTCACAGCATAACCCTCTAAGGAAAAATAATATATATATAACCAGGCTTTCTAGAATGATATCCAAACTTCATTCAAAATTGACATGGAACAGAAAAAATAATCCAATAGTAGCAACCACCAATGTGCTAATCAAAGCAAGTATGGAGAAAAAAATCCCTGCAACCAAAGACAAGAAATTCATTCAGGCCAACCACATAAATGTCATTGTTTGATGACAAAATTATACAAATTAATTGTAACATAGACCAGTTAAAAGTTGAAGACCATATATTGGAGAGTAAACTCCTATTTTGGTCCCTCAAAATAGATTGGGGGATTAATCCCTCAGACCTGAAAGTCCTCTATTAATCCCTCACAATTCAAAAAAAGGACAAATTGGTCACTCCATACAGGTTCATACAATTAAAAAAATACTGTACAGACCTATAAAGAGGGACTAATTTGTTCCTAGATATATTTATGAGGAACCAACATGAGCATTTAGTCTATATATTGAATATCTAAAATAGACTGGTTAGTCAATTCAGTAATATCATGTAATCCAACAACGTACGTAAGCAAATTATGACTTATGATGGTCATTTAGAAGCCAATCGGCTTCCAACACAAGTCAAATGCAAAAAGATCAACAGTTTCTTTTGGGAAGGGCATTTATTCAAACCATCAGACTTCATCATCAATCCCATTAATGATGTGAAGTATGAAAGGCCATCCCAAAGATCTATTGTAAGTTAAAGCATGCACAACACTCTTGAATATATAAGCTCCATTAACTGTTAAGTAGGCTCCTAAGTTATTAAACACATTTATAATAACTTAACCAAGTAACCAAAACACTAAAAAATGCAATAGAATTTCTCTAGAACTATGTTTACTGAAATGAGAAGGTTGATTCAAAAGCAATCTGCAAGAAATCACTGGGTTATGCAGTGCTGCTTCAGCACATAAAATCTACTAGTTTTGCCCTATTCATCTTTCTGATCTCTGCTGTGCTCTTTCTGTTTGTGATTGATATTCTCTATTTCTTTACTCGTGTAGACATCTATCAAAGGCTATTGAAGATGTCATGCAATTCCCCAAAAATATTTTCAGTTGGGAGGACTGATACCATTCCCCATAAGCCTTTCATTTCACTATCAAACACACTTCCTCTAACATCTTAACAAGACCTATTTCTCACTCAATCTCACCAGAAAATCAATACAAAGTTTAACATGATAATCCTTTTTCCCATAAATAAAACTGAGTATGTCTAAGCAACCTCACTAGTCCAAAGCCTAATCAATAACTTTCATTGCTTCTGTCAAACCATGGACAGATCTCAGCCAGTACTACTGATACCAGCATCAGATTATGATTGAAGGAAACATGCACCCAGAGTTTGTCAATTAATCATAGTTATTTATTCTAAGATAGATCAAGCATATGCACCTATGTTTCTATGAGTTTCCAAAATTTTACTATATTTTTCTGCCAAAAATCCTCTAGAACGTGTATTCTGAAATAACATAATCCATCAATTTTATTCTGATTACAGAAATTATGATTTTCAAATTAGTAAGCCTAACAACAGAAAAGATAATTCCTGTCATGAGGGAGTTCAGAAAGATACACCTAATTTACTTAGCAATAGAAAACACCTAATCTAGCATTTCATTGTTGATGAAAGCAAAATTTCAATTAAACTTAAAGGTATAAGCTTCCAAAACTTTCAGATGCTACCAATCCCCTCAATTTTCTAGAGCAATTTGGAAGGTCTTCTGTAATTGGAACATGCAAACAAACAGTAGTATAAGCACAGTCTTAGTTACCTGTCTTAGAGTGGGAGGAAGAAACCTTCAAAAATATGAAGTAAAGAAAATAGAAGCATTAGTTATGCTCCCAAAGAATAACAAACTCTAAGAAAACCTAAACTTGCTCCAAGATGTAATGTAGTTTAGGAACACGCCGACGAAACAATGGTTCAAGTCGAAATGATGGAACATCAAACTGCCACCCATCATACATCTCATTCCATGCTTGCACTATCTCATCAATTTTGAACCCTGTGATTATAAAAACTGGTTTGTTAGTCCCCTGAAACATTTGAGACTTAAAAGGAATATGAGAAATACACATGCTGGATCATATTTTCCTATCACTTACCTTCCAGGGCTGTTTTATTGGAACAATGGTTCTTTATCATGACACCAATGTCAGTTGAAGAAGCTCCAGCTAGTTCAAACTTTTCAACTGCAACCTCCAAACATTCCTCCCATGTTGGTAGGCCTAGCTTATATTCCACAACCGAACGCTCATACAACAAGGTGCCCCATAAAAGATATATTTGTAACCTCATCTTTGAAGCCTGCTCTTCAGCTTCCTCAGAAGAAACATCCCTGAAAAGATTATGCAAACCAATTTTCTCTAACTGAGCTTTGTATCTATCTAATTTCGATAGTCCATTCAAACGCTGCTCCTCAATCTCTTCCCACATCAACATGCCCTTCTCCATGCTATCCTCTGCCTTGTTATAGTGCTGTAGAACCTCTTCAGAAGGGCCAGCTTCTAAGTCCTTCTTGTTTGCAACTGAATAACACCAGCAGAGCTTTGCTTGCTCAAACTTCTGATAGCCAAGAGCAAGAAGCCCTTCATAAAAGTCTGGTTTGATTCTCAAGGCTTCTTCATATCTCATTTCTGCTTTTGAGTACTCTTTTTGAGCCCACTCATACGCAGCTTTTATATGCTCAAAAGAAGATTCTCTTGAACCATCTTCTGGAATGGCAACCCGTTTCCTCGCCCTGGACATGTGAACATTCCCCCAATTAAATAATGCCAAAGCTGCCATTTCTTGAAATTTATCTGCAGCAATTTCAAACAGCTCTTGAGCATCATCATTTGATGCGGTATCCTCCATTGCTTCGGAGTACAGCTTCATTCCAACCTCATGAATATCTAGATACGCATCAGAGTCAAACCCAACGTGGTTCTTGAACAGCCTTGCAAACTGGACAAGCCAGTCCTCCACAGTTATCATCCTGTTTGTTACGTGTTCTCCTTCTTCTTCCGTAGCTCCATTCTCAATACCATCACCACCCGGTTTTCTACCATCTCTTTGCATCTCACCCTCCTTGGTTGTTTCATCATAAGATGGTTCTTGACTAGGATCAACTTCTGTAATATATAGCCGAATTGAACCAAGCACATGACCAGAAGTCTCGGCTAACCTCAGATCAGCACTGGTGGCGACTGTAACCAAATCGCCCTCTTGATCCTTATACTTCACAAGAACACCCTTCAACCCTGGAAATTTATCCTTTATTGCATCCCTCACCAACCTCATACCACAATTCACCGGCAGCTGCGCCCATCTTATATCCTCTCCAAATATCAACTTCACTGTCCTAGTAACTGGCTTTTCTTGCTTGACACTCTTCTTCACCAATTTCTCCTTCTCAATCGTTCTCTTGACCACTTCCTTGTCCTTAACTCCGGAATTTATATTCTCCTCAACAACCTCCTTATCCTCTGCCTTGTCTTCACTCTTATTATGACCTTTCTTCTTCTTCAACTTCTCCCTCACCACTTTCGCAACCGCGCACCTGGAGGCTCCTGCATTGTAGCCAAAGCAATCTCAGTCTCATCAATAGTGATCCCTTTCTCATCCATTGTACTCCTCAAACTATCCAAGATCTCCAGCGCGGTGAGGTTATTAGGCTCCAAATTCAAAACAATCCTTACATCCCTCATAGCCAAATCCAATCTGTTCAACGCCTCATAGCACTTTGCCCTCTTCAGCAGAGCTTTGCTATACCTTGGTGATACCTCCAATGCCAAATTGCATTCATTGATGGCACGAGGGTACTCACCAAGTCCCAACTGCATGTAACACACGGCCATAGTGGTGTGAAGGTGTGCAACATCTATGTGGTTCTTGGGGAGGAGCTTGAGTGCCTTCTCAAACTTCAACATGGCACCCTCATGGTCCTTCTTCTGAAATAGCCTGTTACCTTCTTCTTTAAGCTCATGTGACATGTTGATGAACATGGCAGTGTCATCATCAAAGGCTTTTGAATTTGAATTCGAGGAGGCTGCACGCTCCATAGCCCCTTTATTATGACCACCCTTATTACCATTTGCCTTTGGACTTTCATGATCCTTCTTTTTCCCAGTGGGCTTCCCCATTATTATTGGTCACTAGTAAAAAACAAAAAAAAAAATCAATCAAAATTTCTAAAATCAATCAAAGGAAATTAGGTGAAAATAATTTAAGACAAAAAAAAGAAAAGAAAAGATCAACATGAGAAACTTGAATGGAAATTTATTAATTTTTGGTGATCATTAATCCTGTGACAAAGTTATTTGAAAAAAGATAAGATAAAGAATGAAATAGTGTGGGGACAGAAATATACAGTTTGTGTATGATAGTTTTGTGAGTCCTTTTTGTAGAATGAATTGAATTGATAGTTTTTGAGTCCCTTTTGTAGAAGGGTGAATTGAATTGAATAGAATAGAATTGCAAAAGAGGGGATTGTGGTGTGTTGTGTATTGTGTATTATGCAGGTGGTGGTGGATCTTTCTTCCCCTTTGGCCAAAGGGATTGTGTTTTGATCCCTCAGGTCAGCGTTGAAAGAAGGAGGATGAAGAGAGGGAACAGGACAGGTGTAAGTGTGTTATGATGAGAATAATGGGGTGGTGGTCTAAAATTAAAGTGTTTATTTATTTTTATTTGAGGGAAATGGAGAAAAGAAGACACAAGACACAAAAGAAAGGGAAGAAAAAAAGGAGGGTGGGGTTGACAATGACAAGGTTCAAATTTTGCACCTAAAATAAGGGAGCTACGACGTAATTTGGCCCCACACCTGGGTGGGGAGCATATTCGTGGAAGAAGAAGAAGAAGGCACCCTTCCATTGTTGATTAAGTTTGATCTTCAACACGTGGTCTTCTACTCTTCGTATTTGTATTTGTATTTGTTTTTTTAATTGGGTTTATTTTTTATGAAAAAAAAAATTACATTCTAAGCATTTTTTGTAAGGCTTTATAGAGTTGAGTCCTGCTAACATATAATTGAATGTCTATATAAAATTATTTTATACTGATAGTATATTCAAATTAAAATCAAATTTTAATATATTTATTGAATATTACAAGGTTATGTAAATTATGCCATGTCTATATGTTAATATAATTTTAAATTCCATAAAAAATTCTCTCTATTTTTATCCTCTAATTAAACACACACAAGGAAAATTTACTTTTATGGAAGATAGGAAAGAAATTGGACTGTAACTGTCGATTTTTGTGGTTGAAAAATGATTTTACTGTTGATTTGTGTTTATTTAAAAAGAAAAGAAAAATTGCCACCTTCACGGATGCTTCATATTTCATATAGTTGAGTGTCAGTTCAATAATGGTAGCGGATCAGGCCGTTTCTTCAATAATCACTGTTAAGGGTGCATCTTTCCTTCCATAGTTAAGAGGAAAGGATCCTTCTTTAGCTTTTTCCATTTTTTTTATCTTCCTTAAAGTGAAAGTGGCTACCAAATAAAGATCAGAGAATTAAAATACCTTACTTGCCTGAGGCCACATCTGCCTTATGCACTGTACAGGGAAGAGGGAAAATATCAGCTAAATGTGCAGTTTCTGGGGGTTAGACTATTACTAAAAAAAGATGCAGTTTTAACTGTTTTTATTTTATTTCAGTTGTAAAGCCTTAAAATTGACTGAGTTTAACTCAATCCCAATAGTCTTATAAGGGTTATCTAGATTATATCATTACGCAATTTGAGACTCCAACACAGCCTCCTCAAGTCCAAAACTAGACAACTAGAGTATGAAATTCCCATGACTAAACATTTGCAAGTGACCCAATAACAACTACAAAATAACAGAATATATTATGATACCATCTTAAAATTGAATGAATTTAACTCAGTCTTAAAAGCTAGCTTATAAGAAAAGGGTTGCTTAAGCTCTTATAGAAGTTATGTAAACTGTATTTTTAAATAATGTGAGACTCTAATAAAATAATTAAACACTAAAGAAATGTTAATACAAACTATTTTATCCAAAATAAATATTAATATAAAATAACTAAATTTTATTGAACTATATGCGTGTACTTATTTCCATACTATGAATAAACAATAACACTTTCATCCCACTTTTCTTCTCTGAATAGTTCGCAATTATTCGCATATCCCCCACATTTTCTGCAAGTATCTTTTTTCCCAAAGAACTTTGAAAATTTGATACCACTAAAATTCTTCAAATACAAATTCCATGAAACAGAAATACAGAATGATTGCTTGGTGAAGGTTACAAACTTTGGTCAGGTTGGTCACTGTTTAGTATTTACATGAGAAAAGAAGCTCCAGATATGACATGTTTCAGAAGCCAAAGCCCAAAACCGAAAAGCTCTAAGGGAAAAAAGACTCATTAATTAAAGGAGTGGCCTACTTAGTGCCATACATTAATTCTACAACATTCAACTTCTGACATTTCCAAGCTGTCAAAATATGAGATTACTTTGGTATTCATCTGTTTTGTAAAACGGAACTGCAAACTAAGGTGATATCAGGCAAACAACCGCAAACATGAGAGATTATCCTTACAGTTCCAGCAACAGGACAAGAAGCCCAAGATTCCTGTCTCCATAGGTTGTACAATGTCCCTTTCTCGCTTGTGCAGCACTCTCACAAACTCATCTGAACTTAGGTGTCCATCCCGATTTGTGTCGAACAAATGGAAAACGATCTCAACCACATTGTCAGAGAGAGATATGCTGCAGACCTGAAATTGAAACAATCAAACAAAATAAGAATTTGCTCTCCTGGCGATATAAGTCAAAATTGGTGAAGAGAATTAGAAAGACACCATTCCTGTTTAGTCTAAAAAAAGTTCACCGCATATAATCTAAAATGTTGACGGGAAAGCAATGTGTACAACATTGATTAGATATTTAAAAATCTTGTCATCCAAAGAAACTGTCTGCACATGATGAAATAAAATAAGGACACATGAAAAGGTTGACAACTTTTTTGTTCATAAACAGGAAGGATGAAAATGGTAAAAGAATATCAGTGCCTTCAAAAAGCTTCTCTTATCAACCATATAGTAAGGAAACAGTATAAAATATTGTGTTGAGAAGGGAAATTGTGTTCCTTTCTAGCCTCCTAATGAACCATGTTTCAAATGTGAAAGAAACTCAGATTTGATCCCAGTCCCACTGCTATAACCAGAACGCTTATATTACGGAGTGCAAAATTAAATCCTCCAACATCATGACTGAGAATTCCTAAGCCACTGAATTGAGTGAATTCTAAAATGTTTCCCCTAACTATCACTATTTAGTAAACTGAAAATTCAAAGATAAACGCCATACTTGTGATGCAGCTCGCTGAAAATCATCTCTGGTTAACAGACCATTTACTTTTCCAAAACTGAAAAGGGCCAATGAAAATGGTAACAACTTTTTCCGTAGCTCTGCAAAGTGTTTGAAATCTTCAAATGTGATGCGTACATCCTTGAAGCGTGGATCATTGTTCAACTCATCAACCCGCTTAAGCAACCTGTCTAGATGGCTCATGTCAGCAGAAGCAACCATGGAGAGTGCAAAGTCCTTGGCCAATATGGTTTTATGAGATTTGTAGTCATAATGAGCAAACTCCAGCCTCACAATCTACATAAATATGAAATATTTCAATTAACTGTCTCACAAAATCACTTCTGACGATGAAACATTTCCAGCGAATGGAAAGAATAATCTTATGCATATAAGATAGTAGTTCAAATCCAAACTATAGTTTATGTAGAAGCACAAGTTTCAAAGTTATCCCGTTTAATCAATAATCACAACTACATACATTAGGTGTTGCAGATTCCTACCCATTTTCATTATCCTTGACCTTGCTTTCCCAATTGGCAGATCAAGTTAGTTCTACTTCTAAAAGGTAGCATGCCATATCCACAACTACAGCTAGCACGACTCACAAGTCACAAACATGTTTCCAAAGAACCAGTCTGGATGCTTTATTTTGTAGCTAGCATGATATTTCTTACTTCTAATGCTACAATCATAACTACCACCACACTAATGATATTTCAAACTTGAAAATGTAAAAGTATTGAGGTCTTCTCCTATACGTATACTTATGCAATATATCATAAATATTCAAAGTGCATTTATAATCTTTGATTGTAAAATTGTTACTGTTGCTGCATGCGTGCAGCCCCAACAGTCTTTCTTCTAATACAGTGTTAACTGCTAATGTATATGCAGATAAATCACCTAACACTCCATTGCTTGATTAAATTTGGCCTAAAAAATATGCAGAAGCTACAGGAAATCATTTACCATCATCATTTCACCAAAACACCATAAACCAAAATGAAACCTACAACTTTATCATTCCCTATCCCTAATTTTTCTTTCTTTATTTCTTTTTTTTTTTGGGTATAAAGGCAAGAATTCATTCCGACAGAGAAGATCTTAAGTGCATCTGAAGGATGAGGAATCCTCCTTAACATAAGTGCAAAACACAACAAAAATAAATAAATAAACAAATAGAAGAAAAAGAAACCATCAATGGAGCAAAGCTGCCCAATCCCTCAACATATAATTCCCTACAAAAGAAAAACTTAATCAAAACCCATAATGACTTATGCAGAGAATGAAGCAACTGGAAACTTACTTCATCTTGCAAGTCTCTAGAAACTGTACGAATTTATCATGTTGGAGACATTCATTTCCATCTTTACCAAAAAAGTACTCCACCAGCCCTCCATTTTCCACAGAATCATTCACCTTTAGGCCAATTCGCAGTCCATCCCTGTGCTGAACACCTTGTCGATGATGAGATCGCATCAAGGCCATCACTTTCTTGAATTCTTCCTTATCTATCTCCCTGTGGACCAGGAAAACTAATTAGTATCACCTGGAGAGAAGAATAACTAGGGAAGAGCAAGCACCCACAGGTCAGCAAATCCAGTTCAAAATGTAGCTTGGATAGCAAATATCACATATCTTTTTCATAAAAAAAGAATTTTATTAAGATGAGAAAAAGAATACAAGATAAAGAATGACATGAAAACCTCTACAAAAGTATCACATTTTGCATAGCTTTGAAATTGATGCAATCAACAACAAACTAATAGCAATGTCCTCATGCTCAACAAATGACTAATTAATATAAGAAAGAAGAATATACTGTACAAGTAAGAAAGAAATACAAATTAGATTTACCATACAATGTCCAGAATATAACAACTCAAGCTACCTACTGAGTGATAAAATATGTTCCAAGATGTAGTATGAGCACTCACCCACTATTGTCCACATCAAACATTTTGAATGCTACAGAAAAGCTTGAACTTGGAGATACTGAGTAGTGTTACAAAAAAGATGTACCTGCTCCAGAGAAAGTAAGGTCATATGCACCCACAGCAGACAGAGGTCATTAAGCGATGAAGAAGAAGATGAAAATGAGCACAAGAGCCTTAGTCAGCAAGTCACTTTGGAGGCCTGAATGATCCTGGAATCAAATCCTACTTAGGCTGTTCTGCCTTCAGTTTAACCTACACCCCTCCCCACAACAGGTCAAAGACCTCCAACAACAACTAAACCTTGTCCTAGTAAGTGAGGTAAGTAACATGGGTCAAGCAATGCTATACATCAGCTATGACTACATTCAAATCATTAAAACATAAATCTGCTTAAATAGTTTCACCTCTATAACCAAAAAAAGAACAAAAACAGAAAAAGTGTTCTCCCGCTTGGTGGAGTGAAATACAAAGATCAACAACAACATAATTTCCTACCGAAAATCAAATAACTGTATGTAAATAAAAGCAAGAGAAAAGAAGATTAAAGTTCTCACAGTAAATAGTTAATACACCCTACTCCTTGATCAAAATAATCTTCACAGATGACACAATAGTTACTGAGAGTACAGATGACTCACTCTTTAAAAGATATAAGCCCGTCACCATTGACATCAAATAGCATAAAAATTCTGAAGGAGCACAGCGTAAATGACCAGGACTTCTTTCTCCTTTCAAGTATCCATCTCTAACAAGGTGGGATTCAGATGGAGGGAAAACAGGAACAACTGCTCGCATTAGATCTGCTGGTTTCATGAGTAGTTCTCCTTCTGGAGTACGATAAGATGCAAAGTATTCAAAAACCTTAATAAAAAAAGTGGAGATTGTCAATGCAGTGATCACTATTCAGAAAGGGACTATAGGCCCTTAATCAACCATTCAACCCAATGAAATCCAGACTCCTTTAACTAGAAAAAACCGAAAATACCATCAGATTGCTTTAATACAGAAAATGGGGAGGGAAGAGTAACACTTCAGATAACAACATGATGAACAAGAGGAAAAACAAAAGAAAAACAAAGAAGAAAGATAGTTACATTTTAGGTACCAGTCAACTATGTCACTAAAAAGTGATAATTCCCAAGCAATGCACAAAATTGCAATATTTGTAATGTTTCATTCTTTGTAATATTACTGTACGGTATACCTATCTTTCACCAAAAGAAAACTACCAAAAAAGAAAGAAAGAAAGAAAATGGAATATGAGAATAGCAGTTCAATCGAATTATGCTAGTGTTCCATGACCAGATGTCTTGGGTTCAAGTCCTGGGAATGGAAACTGTCCCGCTCCTGGGCGACGTAAAGCCCCTATGGGACCTCTAAGGGTCGGGCCATATTACAGGGATTCATGGTAATAGGGCCCGGTGAACTGTTTCACCCAAAAAAATACTAGTGTTCAGTGCCCATATATTGGAATCACAAGTAGATTTAGTCAAAGGATCACACTAAAGACACTAATTGAAATCATGTCAAGATCAATTAGAAGATAACTGAACTAAATAAAAACATTCATTGTACTTATCATATTTACATAGAGAGATTAGAATTTTACAAGTTAGCTACTAATTATGAACAAGGTGCCTTAGAAAACATGTACCTTTTCTGGTGAACTTCGCAACCGTATCCGCTTCTCATAGTTGAAAAACACCTTTCTCCTGTAAGCCTCTACACTCAAAAATAAATAAATAAATAAATATTAGTATTATTCAGAGATTCTTACAATGATACAAACCTATGACATCACACTTAGGTGCACTTAAAATGTAACTGGATTCGCTAACACCGTTCTATCTACATTCACTAAGCTCTTATCTCTATCAACTTCACCATGAGAGTGCATAAATACGAAGTGTAAATTTTTTTTTTTTTTTTTTTGGTAACTAGTGTTTCTACTATTTTCAACAGTCTCATAGAATTAAAGTTTTTTTTTTATATATATAAACATACAACTAAAGAAATACTTCATTAACAAAACAAAAATTAAGTTAATTAACCCACCACATGAAACAACTTTTTTTTTTTTGCCTAAACCTTAGGTATCCTCCTAGTGGAGGCAATGCTGCTCAAGTCGTGTAGAACCACTAAGTCAACAAAGCTCTTCCTCCCGAGTTTTAACACAGCTGCATACTTCGGGCTCGAATCCAAGACTTCTGGCTAACCTAGATCAGCCCCTATAGTCGGTATGATACAACTTTTATGGCAAAATAAAACAATTACGGGCCTAAAAATGAGGGGTGAAAAAAAAATGTCACCTCTAAAGAGCAAGAAACCACTACTTTCAGGAAGAGAGAGTTTTGTAAAGAACGACGGGGTAGAACAACGCTGGGTTCCAACTTCGTCTTCAGGCTTTGACCTCCAGTCAACGAAAGGCAGTGAAACAGGGTTGAATTGGGAATTGGGCTTAGAGAGGCAATGCAGGAGAAGCCCCAGGCCCGTGCCCGCGGCAACGGCCAAAGCCCACTGGGCCCAGCCCGGAACCCGGACTGGGGTGTGGGTTGGTGTTACGATTCAGCAGAGAAGAAGATGGTGAGGTTGAAGAGTGGCGGATCAGGGACCGTTGGATTGGGAAACGGTGGGCGAACGGTGAGGATCTCCTGAGAGTGGAGAAGGAAGACATGGCCACTAGGGTGTGCCAGACGGAGAAATGAAACAGGGAAATGTACCAAACCAGTTGAGAAGGCAGAGGAATAGACACGAAAGGGATTTCTCGATGGTCTACACTAGACTTAACAACGAAGGGATGTTTTGATTTAGTTTTGCCATAGTGCAGACTCAGAGATAGAAGATTTGCTAGCAAGGAAAAAGATTTCGTTTAGAGGGTTTTAGATAGGGTCATGATATTTGTCCAGGATCCAGGTAAAGCCTATATTCTATAATAGTGTTGGTCAATAGGGTGCACTCAAGAAAATTTAGCTGTCTGACCGAAAACATAAATTTTGGGCTAAACTATACGTCAAGTCCTCATTTATCAAACCCCAATTTAATTGTCAAGTTGGCCTCCACACCAAAAAAAAAAAGAATGAATTCCCAATTCTCTCTTTAAATTTAGATTTTACTCATGTCAACTTGGCAATTAGAGAATGAGTTTAATTTTTCAATTTAATTTCTATGCACTAATCATGTAAAAGTTTATTATATTGTTATCCAATTATGCATTATCACATTAGTTATAGTAGTTGACTTTTTCATACTATTTAAAAAATTATGCAAATGAAAGATTTTTATTGAATGACAGTGTAAAAATATTTTATATCATCTATGCTTCAAAATTAAACTCTTAATTTGTATATAATTGGCTGTATAAAAAAGTTTTACACTATCATCTAATCATGTATTATCATATCAAACAAAATGGATGAGTCTCAAACTCATTGCTTGAAAAATAATACAAATAAAAAAATTTAATTGGATGACGATATAAGAAAGCTTTAGATCGTCACTGTTTTAAAATTAAACTCTTAGATATTACATGTAAAAGTTTAGACATTATATATAATAAAATTATAAAACTATATAAGTGAAAATAGAATCAAAAGATATTCTATAATGTCTATTTTAAAATAGGTTACGATTAAGTTATATTAGTATAACTTTAAGTAATTGTTATTGAACGGAGGTGTCACCTACCTCTTTAAATTAGAAATTAATTTATGCTAAGTTGCACAAAAAATATAACAAATGGCAAAACCTATGTTCGTCTCTCAATTAGGCTTTATCACTTAGTTGGAAAATTGGGGGTTTGGAAAATTAAAAATTAAAGCAACTAAAATTCAATGACAATAGCAATGATAAAGAGGCACTAGTGCATGGTATTCATAAAATTGGAATTAATTATTATCGACCAAATATTGAATTCATTAGTAGCTATTAGTAATAAATCCTGGCAATTCTAATATGATTAATCAACCTCTAAAATTTAACCATTAAAAATAACTAATAAATTATATCTCAATTTATTTAGAAATTACATTGATTTAATAAACAATTGCTATAGCCTAACCAAATTAGAAAGTGAATTCTAATATTCTCCCTCAAACAAAAACCAATAGATATATCAATTTATGTCCAAAGTGTTTTGCTAAATGATGGTAGCTAATTTAGTTATCCTAATAATAATTATAACAATCGCAACAATAATTACAAGAATGAAGTCAGAACATTGAAAAAACTAATGCATTCAATATAAAAAGAGGTTTTAAACATCATCTCAATCCATCAGGAAACCCTTACACTAATAAAAAAACTACTCATCTATCCTTGAAGAATTACAACAGTGAAAATAAATAAAACCTAAAAATAATAGCAATAATCATTACCACAATCTCAAAAATAAAGCACATTCACTCATGAAATCTCTAAGAGAGAAGAATAGAGAAGAAGATATAGAGAGATGTAGAGAGAGAGATATAGAGAGAAGGTCCTAAAACTCCAAATTAGAAACTAGTCAAAAACTAAGGTAAACAATTGCGTAAATCATTTATATCCTGCTCTCTAAGATAGCTTAAAGTGGGGCCTAAAACGGATAAGTTATCTGCAATCCATTATCTCGCACCAAGTCCTAGCGCTCTCCAGAGAGCGTTGTCTGGAGCTTCCAATTTGGTGTCTCTACAGAGCAGTCAGCGCTAAATGAGAGTTGCAACGCTCACCTGAGGATGAGTTTCCATGCTTTTTCTTTTTTTACTCCAAGTTCCCTCTAGAGAATTCTCAACCTTGTTCTTGGCATTTTACACTTGATCTAAAGCTCTCTACGTAAAACCATACTCAAAGAGATAAGTTAAACTCAATAAGGTATAATTCAATAATTATCCCAAAATCAATACAATAGTCAATGATTCTATAAAAAATGCACAATGAGGCACAAATCAAAATCCTAAGTATTGACATCAATAACTCAATAAAACTTCTGCAAAAAGCTAAGGTTGGGTATCAAAATAAGTGGCACAAATACCCTTTATCAGTTATACCATTGAATAATTTTTTATTGATGTAATTTTTCACAAACCCCACCATTGGATTAGAAGTCCACTTTATATAGATCATGTCTATCAAATTTCAAATTAATTTAAAATCATTTAGTATAATTTTTATGTACATTAAAATTAACATAATATATATTAAAATGAACAGAATACGAGCTAAATGATTACACTCTTATTCATCTTCAATATTTATGAAATCAAACCCCAATGATCTTTTATGATATATAATTGTAATTCAACATTTGATCAACAAAAAAAAATTATTTACATAAAGTTATTCAACTGTGTAACTATATTTAAATTTACACCGATATAAGTTAATCATATCCCATTTAAAATAAGTTATCAGTCCAAGGTGTGTGTATGTAAAAAGTTTTGTTGGGAAAGACAATACCAACTTTGGAGATCTTTACACCTTAAAAGGGTCTAGTCATATTCATTATAGCGGCAATTGCCAACTCCAGAGAGGAGTAAACAAAATATTATTATAGTATGTGAAATATATTAATTATAATATAAAAATATTATAATTTATAACTAAAAAATTAGTTGACTTCGGTTTATGTGTGCCAACTAAAATATAATTCAAACTTACTCAAAAATACATACGGTCAAATTTCACAATGCGAACCAATTCCAACTTTATCAATATGGGTTATTAAGTCAAGCTGGATTGGGTCATGAATACACCTCATTTTACACTTCACTAATTTCAACTATTTATTAGTTATAAAAATATACATTCCATCCATTTTCACTAAGGATGCATTTGTTTTAGTTTTTTAACTTAAAAATAACTTTTTAAGTTAATTTTTTTTATAAAAGTTACTATCAAGTTAAGAAAAGCCAAAAAAAAAAAAAACCATCCATGAATATAAGATTAGATAAGTAACTTTCATGAGCGATTGTTTATTTTTTCTTTTCTTTTAAAAAAAAAGCCAAAACACACCCACCGTAACAGCCTGTTAACATCTTTTTAAAATATTCTACTGAAGTATTCCTCCAAACCATGGAAAATCATCTTAAGGCATTAAAAATAAAACGTGTGACACATAGAAGGATATGATTATTAGAAGACCGAAGATATAAATCAATGGGTTGAGTGAAAGACTACATCCACAGGTTGGATGCTATATCTGATTAAAGTAATGAATCTATAACTCCTTCTATCTTATATGTTATCACTTATTCATTCTCAACTAATGTGATATTTCACCTTTCACACTTGAAAGGTCAACACCATACTCAATACTTCCAAAACCAAAAAACATTTATACAATCAATTCTTGCACAAAAAAATAAAATTAAAAAACATTTATCCAAAAGCTTGAAGCACTTTACATCAAAAAGTTAAGGTGGATTCAAATTGGATAGTAGTGTTAAAGCATTTATCTTAAAGCTTTGTTGTAGGACATATATTTTGTAAACTAATAGAATGAAGTGTTATTTCATGATACCTCAAGAGAATTTAGCATATTATACTCTTTCAATTAAGCAGCAGTACATATTTGTATAATAATATCCATGTTATCATGTTATCTCTTTTAAGGGTTAGCCTACATAACTTTTTTATCAAGGAGATTAACTCTTGTAGTCGATCTTTCGCTGGTGCCACGATTTGGACCTGATTCCCAGATTCTCCAAATGATGGGTGATCATGGGAGAGGTGCACATCTTTAGTACCCGACCATATTTAGAACAAAATTTCCTCTAACATAGAATACATGTGAAAAACCAAACAATAAAATATAATAATAACTTGATGATTTTCTAAATTTTTATTTTAGTTTGCAATATATATCCTCCACAAAACACAATCTTACTGGAGACAAATGCATTAACGTAGCCATCTCTCGAACATTAGCATATTTTACTGCAATTAGATTGCCCGGAAAATTGTGTCTTGTGGTAAAATGTTGCCCACAAAATTTCCTCTAACATGCAATACATGTGAAAACCCAATAATAATAATAATAACTTGATAATTTTCTAAATTTTTATTTTAGTTTGCAACATATATCCTCCACAAGACACAATCCTATTCGATACAAATGTACTAATGAAGCCATCTCTCTTAACTACATTCAAATCATATAATGTAGCCCTCTCTCTTAACTGGAAAATTAGACTGCAATTTTCCAGGCAATCTAATTGCAATTTTCCACATATAAGACGATCTAATTGCAGTGCAATTTTCCAGTTTATATGGATCCTTGGTTCTCTTCCCCAGGCAAAGACGAGCATTAACTGGTGACATTACTTTTCAGCCGTCATAGATGTTACATGAGACATCTGACCATATATAGAAACTTTATGTAATTCATATATGATCATAATTCAACTTAAAAACTAAGGCGTGACAAACTAGAGAAATTAGCCAGTTTAGTAAAATGATCAAGAATGTACCGACAAAATCAATTTGATTCAGTACACCAAAAACAAAAAAAATCAAATAATAATTCATGTAAACTGAAACTTTACAAGCTCTTGAAATTACATCTCTGCCTTTGATGGCTCAAAAAATCAATAAAATCGAGGCTTGAAATTTCATCTCTCAAATAAATTGAGTAATAAAAGAGTATTGTACATACAATGTACTCACATACTCCTATGCAAAGCCATTTGATAACACTCTACATACCTCACATAGTATATTTGGCTATAATTTTTAAGTAAATCCCTGCTATATCTTCCCAAAAATTGATGTACTTCCAATAACTTCACATGCTCTCAGCTCACAGTCCAGTTTGCCCCACCTTGCATCAACTCGTTCACAGGGAAACACTGGTTTGCCAAGGCTGTAGTATCAAAAAGAATTCCATGTGTCATGCCAATCAGGAATTATGTTTTACGTTATGACACTTGCATTAGCCAGTTTTTTAAGGGTGTGTTCAGGAGTTTGGTTTAGAAGGGAAAGGAAGGAAAAGGAAAGGTTTATGGAGGTTTGAACATGTTCATAAGTTTTATTTTTAGGAAGGAAAGTGTTTGAAGATTTTTGCTAACCCCTCAAAACCCTCCAAAATCCCTATTTTGTAGTTCCCCAATTTAGGGGGTTTTAAACCGATTATTATTTAATTTACTATATTATCTCTATTGAAATATTGAAATACCATTTATACCAGTATTAATACAAAGCATATTAACTATACTAAATAAATTTAATGAAGGATAAAATTGTAAGAATACATTATAGGCTCTTTATTTCCTTTCCTTTATCAATTTAAAATCACGAACAAGGTTGGTTCAAACCCTTTAAAACCCTTCCTTCCTTTTCCCTTCATTTCCCTTTGAAAACTTTCCTTTCTTTTCCCTCAAAACTCGTGAACACACCCTAAGGCTTCAAAAAAAAACTACTTCAGCCTAAACTGTTGAAGACCAAGTGATCACTTAAGCAAAAGCTATATATCTAAAAGTCACATTTTTAACTTTTCATCCCATTTGGCTATATAGCTAACTACTTCTCAAAAAGTCATTTTCAGTATTTTTTGTAAGTTAAAATATATAGTTTCTCACTAAACATTTTTAAAACACTTCAAACAAACACTCTTGTCACTACATATCCAAATATAGAATTCCTTATTCATAACTTTTCAAAAATTCCTTTCACATAAAGACTTAATAAGTTGTTTATACAAATGGACCCTAAAAGTGGCTTACTCCAACAAACCCCTAGAGTGAAAGATGATTTGAGATATTTGTTAAATAAAACATTGATCATAGTCTAAAAGACATCTTAAAAAGCACAGCAGACAGAACTTACCTTCTATTAACAACATTATGCACATGACACAACCACTGAGAAAACTCAGCATGTGACCCAGCCTGTACTGGATTTGCTCTGCACATGTAGAGGAACACTTAATTAATAGATGTGACAAATTTTGGAAGACTAAATAGTTTGACCTTGCGCCAGCTCAAATAACTTCTATGGAATGAAGTTAAGTTAAGGATGCTACTAATGTATGTGAATAACTAAATGGTATGTTCGGAAAAATATGGGAAGGATAAAACAAAATCAATTTTATGGGCCATCTAGTACACTTGATAGACTTGGTTCTGTTAGCTCAAGCCTCAAGGCAATAACCTAGTTTGGGCGTTTAGTTTCAGAAAACAATTTTCAGTTTTTATTTTTCGTTTTTCGTTTTTTGTTTTCCTGTTTTCTAGATTTTGTGAAGGAAATACTGAAAATTGTTTTCCAGTTTTCAGTATTTTCTTCACAAAATCCTAAAAACATGAAAACAAAAAATGAAAACCATTTTCTGAAACTAAATGCACCCTAAAGCACATACAAGAAGTCTGTATTCATCGTTGACAAGTAAAAATGCACTCTACAAGAGAAAACACACTTGAGTTACCACACATACTCTGCCAATGGTCAAACTCAAACTTCAGATTTATTAACAATTTAACATCCATCATGACTTTAAAATTTTGACCTAAGTAGGATGGCAATGGGTATCCATGGGCGCGGGTATGTCCCTGCCCCTCTCCCCATTTATGATTTTGCCCCCCATCCCCATCCCAATCACGGGTCCCTATTCCTCCAGGGAGTTTAATCTACGGATATTTGGATTTATTAAAACAATCTAAAAATAGAAAAAATGAAAAAAGACATTGAAATTCAACATATTGATGTCCATAAGAACAAATACTACTAATGTAATATAATCCAAATAAAAATTTGAAATTTATAGATAATACGAATCCAATAAAGTTAATTTAAAAATGAAGAAATGCTAATTTTTTCTTAGTATATATTTATATATATAAGTGAATATCTAAATAACTTATAAAAATGGGAAATTAAGCTCTCCATGGGATGGGATCTCATTCCCCATCTCTCCCCGTTTAATAAACGGGAACTCCATCCCCATCCCCCGTGGGGACTAAACTTGTCCCCGTCCCCATCCCCCATCCCCGTTGGGGGTAAATCCTGCAGATACCCACTTCAGTGGGTTTTTTTGCCATCCCTCACCTCATTCAGTACACCGCACATATTCATACTAAAATATAATTTGTCAAAATAGTCTGACAACCTAAAAAATAAAAGGAAGTAAAATGAATGAAAGAGGAGAGCAAAACCAAGCCTGCAAAAACAATTATAATCACTGATGATCAACTACTGGAAAAAGAGTGAGAAATATAATATACCTAATTACTTCTTTAAAGTGATCTGCACATTCCTGGCAAGGGTACATTCGAGTTAAGATCTGTATCTGTGATCCAAACACGTGGTTAGTACAGCTTAAAAGTTCTTTATATCTGCAAGGATAACACAATGCCCTACTACCATATAGATGGAAATTTTGACATCATATATTATATGCTTTGAAGTATTATATGGTTAGTGTCTGCCAGATCAGATGTTTAGGACATGAATTGACATCATGTGCATTTTGGTTCGTATGTAATTAAATAAACCAAAGGTCACTTTAAGGACAGGAAAAGAAATAGAAATTACAATGGTTGTCAGTGGCTCAGCATAATACATAGTCTTATCAACACCATAAACCAGACCATAGTGCTAATTTAACTGCAAGGGGTTTGTTCCATCATTTACAGAAAACACTCAAATAAGACACAGCATGTTCTGACTCATGATTTAGATGAAATGCTATCATTTATAGCAAGGGATAAGGGAGTGAAATAAAATACCAGTTCTTTTACATCCTTCTTTTGCTGTCTTGTAGGATTATCTGGATACTGAAAAGATAAATTAGGTCATTCAGAAAAATATATTTGAAATAATCTTTCATGTTTGTCTATTGGTTTGGTATTAAGACATCCAAACTTCTGGCAACATAAATCAGAAAAAGATTAACTATCTTATTCTATCTGAAGAACCTCAGGTACAAAAATGCAAAACTATGAAAACTAATATTTTCTATGTATTTGGCTCACGGAATCATCAAAAGTATGACACAGCTAACAGAAAACAATAAAAAAGTGCTTTGTAGATGAAAGTAAGAGCATGCAAAGAGTCAAGAACTTGAAAGCCTACATAGAAGAACTACCAATCCATTATCTTGGTTGTGGTAATTCAGGAAACAAAAAAGTTTAAAGGTAGACATGTTAGTTTCAGTATGGCAGGCAGAACACCACGAGAACACAATAGCATGGTTTCTTTGCTGAATGATAATCTATAATGGCTACACAATAACCATCTTTATTAAAAATGTGCTATATTTTTCACAAGATGCAGGAAGCAAAATTTGTTTAAAAGAGCATAACATGTGAAGCAATTAAAAACACAGGAAAATTTGGTGATTAGTACATTTATCTCCTTCTCACACAAAAATTATTCAATACTTACGCAATTGCCAACAAGAATTTGGCACACACGAAAAGGAAAAAAGTTAAAAAAAAAAAACTATGATTGAAAGAAAGGGGGATCAATATTATCAGTACAATTGACAAAACCTGAGCAGCAAGAGTGTGAAGGAAAGTCCAAGTAGCCCTTCCAAGATCCTCTTTAGAAACTGGGGCAGCAGATTTTCCCTATGGAAACAAAAAACAAACAAATTCATAAACCAATCACAACAAAAGCGAAACACACACTGAAATAAAAAGGAAAATTATCCAAATTCCGCCAGAACACAAAAACAAGACTGGTTATCAATTCAGAAGCCCCAAAGGACCAATGACACAGCCATGCATACTGGCACAAAACTCGCAATAACATGTTTGAAATTTCAAGGTTGCGAGGCAATGACGATGGATACCTCAAGGGAAGCATCACCAAGTCGTGCAGAAGTAGTAGTTTTGGTAGGGGAGCTTTGGTAGAGGCAGAGACGGAGAAAAGAGGGCCTCCACCAGAGGGTCCTGATGACTGAAGATGGGGGCCTAAGAAATTAGAGAGATGGCGTTGGACACAATTTGAGACTTGCTCAAAGCTATGAAAGAGTGCCTGCAGTGGATTATTCTCAGACATGTTACCTGAAACTTTCTGTAGAGAACATGGGAGAGCAAATAAATAAATAAATAAGTGAAAATAAAAAAACAACAATCACAGTCACAATAAGCAAAAACACATCGGAAAATTCATAAAAAGTTTAAGCCCATAAGAAGTACATGCAACTAACTGGAATCGGAACGCACCTGATTTTAAATCATCCACAGCTTGCTCACAATGGCTCAAGAAAGACAAATAGAGGGAATCTGGACCAAAAAAAAAAAAAACTTAATCATCAGAGGGAAGTCAGAGTTAAATAGCTATGACAAAAGCAAGAACTAGAGCTCAGTTTCACAATTAATTAACCAAAGGACATCATTGTCATTATAGTTGTGTTATTTGTACTTATATGTTTAGAATAACGTCAACTCACATTTTATTTCCATTAGATTAAGAGTGGATCATTTAGAGAGGTCATACCCCATTCAATATCAATGAATAGTTATACAATATCCCATTATCTATGAGTATAATTATCATTTCTCTCCTCGCTTAAACACAATCGAAAAATGTACAAGTGAAGCAAGAGTTGAATATCTGAGATAAGAGCCCAAACACTAGAGCAAACGTATTACCATATCCGGCATATTGCTATCTCTCAGAAGTCAGTTCAGATTTTGAGTTTAGAACCATCAATGCCAATTGATCATCTTTTTTTTTTTTTTGGTCTGAACCAGTTGATCATCTTTAAAGGATGTCATTTGATTTTTGGATACATAGACGGGGCCGAAGCCCAATAAAAAAAGAGCTAACAATAGACAGAACTACTTAAAGGCCCAAAACATACCCAACAAAAATTCTAACTTGACAGGAGAACGAAGAACAAAGGGCGGCTGTGCACCGCAGAGGAGACGTGCAGATGGCGGCGGAGGTAGAAGACCGGCGATGGGAGGGGCTGACACGGACGGCGAGAGTACAACGGCGCCAGGCAGGAGTGACAACGACGGCTGGGCTTCACCGAGGTTGCTGCCGGGCTTCACGGTGGTGGAGCGAGGTGGAGCCGACGAGGCCACAGGTCTGGCTGTTGGCTGCGGTGGTGGTAGAATAAGGTGCAAGAATGGGGGTTATTGGGTGACAAATGCGGGCTGAGCTGATGGTTGCTGTCAATGAACCACAGATACGCACAGGAGACACGATACACCCAACACGACGTGAGTAACACACCAAAATTGAAAAGTTACACGACACAAACATCGTGTGTGTATATATATATAAAATTAAAAATTTAAAGAGAATGATATATTATTTAAAATATTATTTATATAAACTTATTTATGTTTTATTTTCCTTATAAGTCAAATGTTATGAATTATTTCTTTTTTTACAACTTTATTTATATTTTTTTTAATATTAGAATAAGAAAAAAATAAATTTTAAATTAAATATATACAAATATACATTATTAATGTGTTATGTAATATC